>VOQK01037916.1:24726-35410 GCA_015052645.1 Benitochromis conjunctus
TATATGATGACTTAGTTTAGTCTAAGGGCAGCTTAGATCTCTGAGATTTTCCTGCTTTTGTATGCTTTACCAGTACTAGTGGTGTTAACAAGTGCTGGGGGAGCTGACATTTAATCAGCTTCAGCCTGTAGGTCGAGCACATTATGGCAAGATAACGAGCTGAACCCCAGAGAGGGAGGCGCTGCAGTTGTTGTAATGAGCCACGTTTTCCGGCAGGTGGCACTGTTGAACAACCAAGATCACCGGCTGAAGCAGTGGAGGCCTTCATGAGGTAACTGGCAGACCTACATAAAGGACGTTACTGAGAAAATGAGCCATATCTCAGTCTCACTCCTCTAAGTGACACAAAGAAACCCTGCGAATAGATTTCTGCTTAATAGAACAAAAAAATAAGAAAAAGCACATTTGATGTCCTTCTTTTCATATTTGCTGCTTTCATCAGAGTAATATATTCAGTCACTTTATTGGTTCACTCGTTCAAGGGCTCTCTAACGCAGATATCTAATCAGTGAATCGCATGGCAACAACTCAGCGCTCAGTGATATGGTAAAAATGACCTCCCGAAGTTTACACTGAGCATCAGAAAGATGATGCTTGTTAGTGCCAGCCTGAGTATTCCAGAAATTGATGATTTAATAGGATTTTCCCACACAATGGTGCGGAAAAGAGAAAATATCTTTTGTTCACAGATTGCTTTGAGGTCAAAATGAAGACAAGAGGAACTCAAATAACCGCTTGTTACCACCAGAGGTCTTTTATTTACATTAAAAAAAAAAAAATCATTATGACTTAAAAAAAAATAGTTTCATTTAGTTTCCAGAGTGGATTTTCTTGTTTCATTGTAGCCTTCAATGTTGAAAATGTTTTGTTTTAGTTTTTGTCTTGTTGATTATTATTGTAAGGAGGGCATATGTCAGGGGCAAAATTTCGGAGAATCAGTACAGTTACTGCAATAAAAACAAAGAGCTTTTCTGAAAGCAGTCGACTCACAGTCTTGTAGACATTTAGAATCTCAATAAACACGTCCATCAAAGGCTCATCAGGCAAGTTCAGTATACTAAAAAATAGATACACCTATGGTATCGATTTCAAAATCCTACGTCGGCTTTCAGAAAACTTGATCTCTGACCTTTAGGTCAAAGTCAACGAGATTCAAACTTGTCAGAGATTTTTAGCAGATACCGTCCATGGTACAGTTTCAAACTCCTACGTCGCTTCGTTCTCAAGTTATTGCATTCACAAACTTGGGTGTTCAAGTTTAGTTTTTATTTTAGGTAACTAAAATGTTTTTTCACATCTAGTTTTAGCTTTAAAACTAACTTGGTTACAACCAAGACTTGCAGAAGGCTATAGCAGCAGAAGACCGCACCAGCTGCCACGCCTGTCAGCTCAGAACAGGAAACTGAGGCTACAGTTTACACAGACTCACCAAAATTGTACAATAGTAGAAAAAAGGCAAAATGTTGCCTGTTCTAATTGGTCTTATGATTTCTGCTGTGACATTTGGATGGTAGGAATATAATTTGGCATAAAGAACATGAAAACATGGATCCATCCTCTCTCATATGACCCTTTCAGACCGCTGCTGGTGGAGGTTTAATGGTGTCTCAGCACACTTTTGGGTCCTAAATGCCACAGCCTACCTGAGTATTGCTGTTGACCATGTCCGTCCCTTTATGACCTCTGTGTACCCGTCTTCTGATGGCTGCTCCCAGCAGGTTAATGCGCCATGCCGCGTTAAGCTCACATCATCTCAAAGTGGTTTCTTGAAGCTGACAGTTAGTTCAGTGTAGTCAAAAGGCCTCCACAGGCACCACGGTCTCCATTCAACAGAGCACCTTCAAGTGGTGGAACAGGAGATTAATTTCATGGTTGTGCAGCAGAAAAATCTGCAGCAACTGTTCAATGTCATCATGTCAATATGGATCAGTATGTCTGAGGAATGTTTTCAGCACCTCGTTGAATCTACGGCATGAAAAGTTTAAGTTGCTACATGGTCATATCCGTTTGGTCATGTGACTTCTTTGTGGATTTTAATGTGGTGGGTTGCGTTGTTATAGTCATAAATCAACGTATGAATGAAATTAAAACACAGTCTTGTAAACAGGGGACATTTAATTGGCTCTGATGTCTTCTCACAGTTTGAATGTAACCCTGACACCTTTGCCATTCTTTTAGAAGGATGGAAATCATCCAACATCATGTTTTCACCTCCTAATATAACAGGGGCAACGTCTCAAAGCAGTTCTTACATTTCTGTGCTTTTAAAAAAAAAAGAAGAAAACAACGAAAGAAAAACAGAAAAATTGACATTTACACCTTACAATGGTTTTTAAACATGTTACACTTAAAATTTAATAAACAGTACATTTAGGGTTTTACAGATGGCATAAACATTGAACAGCTAATTGACACAGCAATAAGACATATTTTCCAGCAGAGCAGTGACTCTGTTGAACACATCTGAACACATTCAAAACAAGGGAAATAAAGCATCATTTGCATACTACAAAAACACGATGCAGGTATGCAGGCCGTGACTGACTTCAGTCATTCTGCAGCAGAGACAGAACAAGCACTGCATTCGGATACACTGCAAATACAAAATGCCTTATGCAAACACTGACACGTTGCGCTGTGAAGTTAACAATTGAATCCCCCAAGTCAACAAATAACACTGAGAAAAAAAAAAGTGCCTGACTCAGGCTCTGGGGTGCAATGAGCGTCGCTGTGAATGCGTGAGTGAGCTCGGCGTTCGACAACAGTGAAGTCATAGAAACTCCAAAAGGAACGTTGTGAAAGCAACAAAAAGAACAGGACGGATACGGTAAAACATCTCGCTCGAAAGCTCGTGGCGCTGAAGTCATCCGGCTTGGCTCGCCCTCTCACGGACGAAGCGAGCGCAAACGTTAAACATAGAAACGCCAGTATTGATGCTGAATTATTCGGTGTTGGTGTAATTCTCTGGAACACAGTCAGTCTGTCAAGTCTGTTGACACTCCACAGCACTTGCCAGTATCTGGAGAAAACATGTCTAGAGTCTAACGCATGCCCCGAGCAGTATGTCAGAGGCAGGCTGAAGTGTGTGAAAATTACTTTTTCTCTTTGTACGTTCCTGCAAAAATGAACTTATAAGGAATAAAAGAGCCTGGTGCACAGACTGTAAAGTGAGCGGATTAATCCCACAATAAAAATGTAGTCTACGTCTTAAAAGGGAATCAAATTCTTTTCATCCAGCTTTTAGGTGATTCATGAAGAAAATAGCCACATTTTCACAAAAAGAAGAGATTTGAGTAATACGTTTGTTTTTTTTTTTAGCACTGAGGCAACAAGGACATAGAGGACCTATTTGGTGTTCAGTACATAATAAAAAATGAAAAACCGAAGAAATAACATTGCGCCAAGGGCCACCAGCTATGTGGGCCACTTACTGACTTGTCCTCTATTTCCATTTATCATCATCCAAGTCCAAAAAACAAAATGTTTTGCACTTTGATTATTCAAGCAACGTGACGAGTTATAAAAAAGACTTTATATTTCAGCATTTTGTTTCAGAAGAAAATGTATAAAAACCATCACAGAATGCAAAAACGAAGTATCCGTAACGACACCTCGTGTTTGTCTTTCCCTTGAATTTCCCACGAGGGGAATCATTACTCATCAGAGTCTTTGCACAAACCGGTAGTATCCTAGTTAAATACTTAAATAGATAAATAGTTCACTGGTACCTGAGCAAGGATGACAAAGCACCTTTTAGAGGCGTAGCACCAAGGTTTGATGTTAGCCCCCTGTTTGTACTGGGAACTCTGTGACACTTCCAACTGTCCCAAAGGTCTAACAGAGTCTCAGCAATTAGTGCAAATTAAGAAAGTCTCCATCTATTGGTAGGAGATCTACATGTCCATGAAGTTGAGAGCTCAGCAGTCCTTTTGAGTCTTTGGTGGTCTGTATGGCAGTGCCGGTGCAGGTCTGAAGAGTGAACACAAACACAAATAGATGAAGTCATTACAAGATTACAATGGTAATAAAAAGTAACTATATAAATATCTATTTTCAGACATATGATGCCCTCATTTCTGAAAATATATATTATCTAAAACATGATGATAATCTGTCCAGTTTGAATGGATCTCTAAATTCAGAGAGAAGTCAAGTGGAAAACAGTTTTGCTTCAGCTTATAAATAATAAATACACGGAGAGAAGAATGACAGCATTAGATTCTCTTTAAGCTTTTCTTTCACGGCGCACTTCAGCTCACCACCAGGTGTGAAATCTGCTAGAGAAAAGGGAACCTGGATTGCTCAGCCCACTGTGGAAAAGGATAGTGCTTTTGTTTTATAGGGTATTGTTTCCAGTAACTAAAGCGGACAGACTGTGAAAATGTAACTCGAAAAAATAGTCTCATTGTCACAAGAACGCAAGAAGGAAAATGAAATAACTCAGAAAGACACAGTGGCATTATTTGTTACTAGACTGGTAACAAGAAATATAGTTCTATAGGTCTATAAGTTTGGGATAAAGACACAGTTTTTGTAGTTTTGCCTCTGTACAGCACCAAAGATGATTTTAAATCAAACAACTAATTTGCCACTGACTTTCAGACTTTCAGCTTTAATCAAAGGAGTTTACAAAGGTTTTGTATGAACTGTTTTGGGATGTCGATACGCACTCTCTCATTTTCAGACTAAAGGAACTAGACAGTTGACTTGACATGCAGTTTCCTGGCCACGTCTGTTTCCTGGTTGTTAAGTGAAGCAGGCATAATATCAATTCAAAGTTTTCAATTTAGAGCACAGTAACACTGAACCAACACAAACTCAGCATCGCTGTACAATCAAGAGATACCTTCACGAATAGAAATAGAGTTTACAACAAGAAGGACAGATTTGAATTTGCCAGAAAAATGCAAGAATCTGCAAAGTTAAAAAATAAATAAATCTCAAATTCAGCCACGTTGAATTTGTGACTCGTGTTTATTGATGATGCGACTGCCGATTAAAGTAGCAGGATGAATTCTGAAGTGTTCAAGTCTATACTCTCTGCTCAGATTCAGCCAGATTGGACACAGCTTCACAGTGCAAATGGCTAATGGCCCACAGCATACTCCAAAAGACACCCAAGAGTTTCTCAGGGGAAAAGGAATGGGACATTCTTCTTCTTCTATTCAATAGCCAGCTCAGTCACCTGATCCCAACCCAACAGAGTACACTTTTCACTTATTAAATACAAAACTGGAGGTAGAGAGAGCCAAGGACAAGAAGCAACTGAAGCCGGCTGCAGTGCAGGCCTGGCGATATCCAGGGATTCTAGACTTAAGACAATCATTGACTGCAAAGGATTTTCATGAGAGCATTGAAAACATTCCATATATTTAAAATGATGTCAGTTTCTCCAATTAATTTTGAGTCTCTCAAAATGTGGGACTGTGTCTAAAAATGTCTATAATCCCCTCAAATTAAAGCTTAAAGGCTGCACTTCAATAAAACAGTGATGGTTTGATTTATATTCCAGTGTGGTGGGTTTCAGAGGCAAAACTGCAAGAAATATGACTTTTACTAGTAAACTATGGGTCTAACTATAAGTAATCCAGAAGAATTAATGGCCAAATCCAAACAGGTGTTTTACACACAGTTATGCATTCTGCTTGATGGTGACCTATGCCTGAAATTTAATGTTGTTGCTTTAAATGCATGCTTTGTTTGCTTCAGTATATCAAATCCCCCACTTCACTGCTTTTGTGTACAGCGATAATAAAAATGGTTTAGTAAACCAGCAAGCATCGCAAATGCGAAAAGTTTATGCAGCCAAAAACTATTTTTTTTATTTACCCTCGTGCTTTGGGACAGAAGAGGTAATAATCCTTGTATAACCACAATAATAGCCAGGCTAGCACTCCCAACTATAAGGAGGAAGTTATAAATATCCAACAGCATACTTCACACAGAGCGTGTCAGCAAAGTCGAATTTAATGAGTGTTGTGAGAGTTGAAAATGATGAGGTTGGTGAACAAATCTATCAAACGATTCACAAGTAAATGAGTGTCCCTCACGCTCACGACAATCATTAATTAGCCTTTAATCACAAAATAACTTGAACTCCATTAGTGATGCAGCCTGTGACAGAACAGATGACATTACTCTTTTCTCGAATCGCTACAGCTTCTTCTTAGGTGCAAAATGTCACACAAGAAATAAGTCTCTTTAAATAAACTACCAAAAACTAAGTGACAAAAAAAAGCTATCAGTTTAACAGAGAGATGAAGATGTCTGAAAAGGCCTTTTAAGTCGTGTATTTTTTTTTTTGTCATGCTGCACAGACCTGCTGGGTAAAGGGATGGAGGGTGGAGGCCTTGGGACAGTGGGGATAGGTATCGGTAGGGCTGCTTTCCCGGGGATGTGCCCCCCTGCTGTTGTGGCACTGTGTCCCAGTCGAGAGCTCCTCCCTAGTGGGTCTGCAGGTAGGGGCTTCTGGGGTGGACTGGGCTTCTCAAAGTCCTGTAAAAAGAACATAAAAAGTACAAATTTAGTTCATCTATTAATTTACAAGACACCGCAAAGCACATCAGTCTTATCTTGAGTCACAGTGCACAGAGCAAGTGACCTCCTAAGCTTTTATTCAGTATTGATTAGTTGTGTAGCAGCTATGTGGACACAGAAGCAGATGTGTTTCACTAGAGGGCACTGTGTTATCAGTATCTCCTCTGAATTCCCACAGCTAACATGAGATGAATGCCAAACCTCCCCCTGCTCGTCTCCACCACCTCTGTGGCAGTGCTGTGAGAGTGTAGAAGGTTATCTGGATGAGGTGTCATCATGTGGTACTAATCTACACAGAGGAAGCGTGCGGTTGATAAACATCTGTTAGCAGCTGCCTGGCTGCTATCACGCACACACAAACGGACATGCACAAAACCTTCCCACAACTGCCCACGCCATAGCACACACACACACGTTTACATGAGCAAACTTTAGGTAATCTGCACACAGAGGAAAAAAAATCCCCACATCATGCATGGATAAGACTCAGAAAGCTGGATGGTTTAAAACATTCATGAATGCAGCCAAGATGTGACTGAGTTTGTGACATCTACGTGCAAGAGTTATAAACCTGTTTGTTCACTGCTGTGTGACCCAGCCGCCTCAAATGTGACAACGTTTCATGGCAACAGTAAACTGTTATTATTCATTATCATTTAACTGCATTTATGCTTTTTTTCAGTTTTTAAATAAATGGCAAGAAAGAAATTCAAATGCAGTGACACTTTGAACTCACCAGACAAATGCACCTATCCAACTGCTCATTAATACATGTGGGCATGATCAAGGAGACATGCAAAAGTTCAAAATGAGCATCAGAATGAGGAAGGAAGGTGATTTAAGTGACTTTGACTGTTGCATGATTGCTGGTTTCAGACAGGGTGGTCTGAATATTGCAGAAACTGCTCATCTGCTGGAATTTTCCCACACAAACATGCCTTGTTTATTTCAGAGGTCAGAGGAGAATGGCAACAGTAACTTACAAGTTACAACCAAGGTGAGCAGAAGAGCATCTCTGAACAAACAACATCTAGAACCTTGAAGCAGATGGGCTAGAGCAGCAGTAGACCACACTGGGTACCACTTCCTGTCAGCCAAGGACAGGAAACTGAGGGTGCAATTTGCACTGCCTCACCAAAACTGGACTGGATTAGAAGACTGGAAAAATCTGGTCTGATGTGTCTCAATTTATGCTGTGACATTTGCATGGGATTGAGAAATGAGTGTAAACAAGACGAAGTGTGGACGCATCCTGCTCTGTATCAAAAAGTCAGGCTGCTGCTGGTGGTGTGCTGCAGCTGAGCTTTGTTTTAACCTACCTGAGTATTGTTGCTGACCATGTTCATCCCTTTATGACCACAGTGTACCATCATCTGATGGCTGCTTCCAGCATGTCATAAGGCTCAAATCAGCTTAAACTGGTTTCATGAACCTGACAAATGGCCTTGAATAGAAAAGCTGCTCCACAAATTTATGTTATCGTGTCAAGCTCTGAGTGTTTCCAGCACAACTACCACAAAGGCAGTTGTGGAGGCCAAAGGGGATCTAACCTGGTACTAGCAAGATGAAGCTAATAAAATATCCAGTGAATGTTTATATCATAGAAAATACCACAAAGTTTATGGCATGAGTGAAGGAAACACACATGATCCATAAAAATGATGTGAATAGTTGTGTGTGAGAGAACTGACCCTATCAGTCCGTGACCTCAACTCCATCCACCTTAGATGGAAACACGAGCTATGAGTCAGACCTTACCTTGTCTAGTGTTGGTGATTGAATGGATGTAAATCTATGCAGGCAAGTTCCAAAAATCGTGTCTATTCTTACTCACCCTGCACTTTGTCCATGGAGTGTATGTTAGTGTGTTGCTGCAGGTTGAAGTAAGCAAGGGGAAACTAATATTACAGCAGCAAATAATAAATGTTTTCATTTTTTGGCAGACTAATAATCCGCGGTTTAATTTCTGGATAAAACCAGAAATGAATCTGGTCCATAAAATGTCAGAAAATAAATAAAATCCTCCTAACATTTTTTTCTTGCCAGTCTTTTCCAACCAGCAGTCCAAAATAAAAGCTTTACAACAGCTTTACTGACATCTGCTCAGCCACAACAAGAGTCATGTCTGCAAGAAGCAGTTAGAGCAAGAAGAATTACTGCATGTTGTTAAAGACAGTCATGGGAAATAGGAAGTCTTCATATGACTTCATGCAGTCCTGTGAAAAACACACCCTGCCTCGGACGCTTATAGAACCACCTTTAGCAAGAATAAAGTGAAGTAATCTGTGTGAATTTATCAATCTGTCACGTTATGGAGGAATTTTGTCTCACTCTTCCTAACAATGTTGCTTCACTTCTTCGAGGCAACTGCAGTATTTCATTCAGGCTAAGGGTCTGGACCTTGACTGGATCACTGCAGCACTTTAACGTTTTCCTTTTCAGGCATTCCGCTGCTGTGCTTATTTTCCTGTTTCATGACCTGGCCAAGCTTAAGCCGACAGACAGATAGCCTCATATTTGAGTCCACAGTACTTTGGTATACAGAGGAGTTCATGGTCGACTCAGTGACTGAAAGGAGCACAGGTCACGTGACTGCAAAACAACCCAAATCAATGCTGTGTTTGGCTTTTGCCTAACGTGGCGCTAGTTATCATGGCCAAACATCTCCTGTTTGGTCTGGATTGTCCAAAGGACGTTGTTGCTGCAGTCCTGTTGTTTGTTCAGATGCAAGGCTTTGTCTTGGCAGCCGTTCCAAACAAACCGTAGTTGTTCAGTCTGTTTCAAATTATACTCTCATGAACTTTAACATCCTAACTGAGGTCTGTAGAATCTGAGATGCAGCTCTTGCATTTTTCTGCAGTTTCTCTGAGCATTGCACGGTCTGAACTTGGGGTGAATTTGCTGGGATTACCACTTCTGTGCATAATCAAGTGCATTTGAAAAGCAGCACCTGGCTTCTACTTACTCTCTTAATTCTCATGGAACCACTAATGGTATACTTAAATTTTCACAGGACTGCATAGAGTCCTATGTGAAAGGTGCACTTTTTACACCTGCTTTAATCAAATTGAACTTTACTGCCAAAGCAGGTCACTTTCCTTAATTATTAAGCATTTTGTGGTAATAACGTGTACACAGTGGGGTATTTATGTGATCCAATTTGAGATATCTGTGTGAATATTGTGTATCACCCACTGTGTCCTTTCCTGTGAGTGTCCTTCCACTACTGGCAAGCCTCTACATGAAGTTAGGTTTAAGTGAAGACCAACCCTTTGAGGGAAGAAAATCAGGCCGTTTTCCAGGGTAAAGCAGAAAAAAACCTTAGATGTAAATAGACAGATGCATCCACTCTAATGCAAGATTAATCCAAGACCCATGTGCATTGTAATACCACTCTTGGCAGAAAGCCTCAAACTGTAACTGGAAACTTGGTGGTGTTCACATGTCTTAATTCACAATGAAGGATTGCGCCGTCCTCTGTGGCTTGAGAAAGATCTATGAGCCCTGAGCCTACAAGCACCTTTCAAAACCCACCGGAGGAACTGAAAAATGCGCGGTCGTCTTGCCAAAAACAAAACTATTTTTCTAGGTTCCTGAAAAGACGACATTTTGGAAAGGCACGATTTTCACTCCTCGCCAGTGTGACGCTGCAGTCTGTTTTGTGCAGTGCAACAAAACTGATCTGGCTTCATATTTATTGGACTCTACGGGTATCTGATTTGTATTTTTCCTTCAGCAAGACTAGATAAAAACAAACAGGTCCCACGCAGTTTTGTTTTCATTGCAACAAACGTGGGACAGAATTTATTGCCCTGGAAACACCTTGATATTAATGGGGTGCGGTCGGCACAAAGAGAAAGACTGCAAGAGAAAGCGCTGTTTAAAATAAGACATACTGGCACAGAGTGGGGGTGAGAGGTGGGGGGGATTTGTGTCAAGTCTTACAATAAACTTGTTAAACGCTCTCTTTTAAAGGACTGATGTCCTATTCGTCCTTGTTGGCCTGCTATTAAATTTCAACAGAACGCTGTCTTCTGTTTCTGACCTACATGTGCCATCTCTACTTCGCCCATCTGTTTCATTGCAATGAAATGAGCTAACAGATATTAGCAGGTAGCGGGATTTCACTGTTTTGGCAGGTAGTGAG
>VOQK01037916.1:35434-57489 GCA_015052645.1 Benitochromis conjunctus
GTAGTGAGCAGCCAATTTATAGAGCAAACAGAGGCCTTTCAGCTAAAGTACATCTTTAGTTGGCACACAGTCATTGCAATCAAGGGTAATATGCTGCAAAGCGTAACATGGACACCACAAAACCATCCAGAAGTGGATGCGATGCCAGGTGTTTCTGCTTCTCACTAATGCAAAAGTAGCCAAGGCTTTAATATATATTTAAAATACACTTACATTGTATAAAGTAGTTTACATATATAAAAAAGTACAGCCTCTCTTGCATGGTCAGGCATTATTATGACTTAAATAATAACCGTTAGTACAGACTCATCAATGTGTAAATGGCAGTAGTAGTTATAGATGGTTTTATCTACTACCCCACATAAAGTTTATGTAATAAACTTCGACTGTATATTACATATAAATTTGATTCATCATCAGATGATTTATGGTAGAAATTTATGGAAGTTCTGCTATAAATCTTTTCTCTCGTTTTTTTTGCGCTTATGTGGGATAATTGTATCTTTCTGGGACAGCAAATACAATACTTGAAATAAAGTCATTTAAGAAGCCCACAGGGGATATGCCTCTGTTATAAAAGTGCAGTTGGAGGCATGTGAAAAGTGTAAAGCAGTGTTGAGCAAATCGCTGCATTTTAAAAACCTTATCGCATTCTTGAGATAATCTATATGTGTCTACTAATCTCTGAAAAAACCTGAGCACATGCGCTCATTTAATTTCCACCACGTTACCCTCGGAGGCATGCAAACCGGACCTTTCTTCGTGCTCTGCTTCAACATCTGGGACTATGTTCTAACGCAAACAGTGAAACAGACGCAAAACGAACGTCTTCCTCCTTGTTTTTCTTTTTTTTAAACAGAACACCACACATCTGCCAATTTTCCTTGCACCCCGCTGTGGCTCACAAAGCGCCGACATCCAGCACAGCTCTCCTTGCTGTGCTGCTCCGGGAACAAATCGGGATTTGGATCCACCACCAGCGCAGACAGATGGATTTACTATCTCCACCGCCTCTGATTCTGCTGGCTCAGCAGAAAGCAGCACCTTACTCAGGAGCTGGGTCACCGTGAGGGAGACAGATTGAATTTGCTGTCGATATGTGGGCAGGCGAACCCACTGCAGTGCAGAAATCCAGCAGGTTCCGTTATCCAACATTTAGCTACAGCCTTTAAAAATGACGACACAGGTGGCTGTTCGGGTTTTAGACCATTAGCTACAATTTGCATATATTTTACATTACTGCGGAGCATTTTTTAAGGGTACATAGCTTTTCATATTAATTCTTACCCTCCAATCCACTGGTTTCTGTTACTTTTAGTAGGTCCTGAGACTTAAAATGTGCTTTTCATCTGCCACAGTGAGCCTTTTTTCTGGTTTATTTATTGTTGAAATTACATTTCTATAAAACTCATCAAGGAAACTGTGACATCATATGAAACAGTGAATCATCATGCATAAAAAAAATCAAAAAAAAATCACGCATACTGATTTCATAACACCGCTGCTTCTGAATCTGATCTCCTAGCACATGCATATTTATCTCAGCACAATATCTGGACCTTTCAGCCGCACCGCATGAATCTTCCTCTGCAGATGGAGTCTGCCCTGTAATCATCGAACTGTGGATATTCAAATTAAGGACCGTAAGGACTTCTGATCGAGTCAGCGACTTTTTTTTCCAAGGTAAAGAATGAACTTTCAGTCTCAGCTTTTACGGATGAGGTGGGCTTAAAGTGCTTAGAAAACGTGAAATTTGAGCATCTGCTATTCCATAAATGCTAAGCAAACTTCATCTGCTGAGGAAGATTGCTTTTTTTTTTTTTTTTTTTTTTTTTTTGCAAGCTGACTCAAATCTAAGATGTCACAGTGTCCTTAAATGCCAGGGATTCATTGCAATCAACTGAGAATATAACTTTAACTAAAAAAAAGTACCTGATTGTTCACCATGACCTATTTCAGGCAGGCTTCAGGTCTTGGCAGGTTACTTTGGCACTTTACTGAAATGAAATAAAATTGATGGCGGCCTAGATATTGTGGAAAATGAGTGTAGAAATGTGCGGCATGGTTGAGAATGTAGTCTGGAGTAATGTAGAGGAAAATATACACAACTTGAATTTAATGGGCTGTTGCGAATGTACGGTCCATTAAAGCTGCGGTCAACAAAGATAAATTGAAATTTTAAACTTTACAGTAACGGTTTAGGACAAAGTTAAAGATAAAGCTCTGGAGATCAAAGTAAGTCCCATAAACCTGTTTCATGACAGCAATTATGCCATGAAATGGCAGGTAAACACAAGCATTAGTGATGATATTAAAGACACTTCTGCGTGAGTCACGCTGCGCTGTGAAATAAAGGGTCTGTCAGTGTTTAAATAAATAAAAGCATTTATCAACAGTTTTTTTTTCTTTCCACACAAACCTGGTCCACTCTGTACGATGACTGATGGCGTGGCAGGCTGAGAAAAGGTTGCACCCGAGGTGGCGGTGAGCTGGACGCGTGCGTCGGCAGGACTTTGTAGTGAGCCGGCAGAGGAGGCAGGGTGGGCTGCCCCACGCTGAGAGACACCGGCATGGGCTGACTGATGTGGAGGGGCTGGTAGAGGGGCAGCCTGCGCAGGCTGTGAGAGTGGAAGTTGTGCGGTGGGAGAAGAGGCTCTGCACTCAGGAGAGATGGCTGAAAAGAGATCGAGGATGTTATTTCCAGTAATACGTAAGTTGTAGTGAGCGTTGACAGGTAACATGCATAAAAAAAAAAAAGGATCCTAAAACTAAAACATCAAACTGATTTTATACATAATGTCCAGGGACTGTGGCCAAATCTGGAACAAGGCATCTTTTCTCTCATGAGATCATCGTTTTTATATTTAGTCTTTGACAGATACAGAGTGAAACTACAACTAAATTAAACTTCACCTGCTTTTTTAAAATATAACATATCAAAACATGTGAAAAAACCCTCATCTGACAGCTTTTACCTTCCACTCTCACTTACCAAGATTATTCTCTAAACCCCTGCAATTCAGTCTTTTCAGTGCTAAAATAATTAGAATGTGTGAACCACAGACGAGCATTTTGATGATTAATTTTCTCTTATTAAGCAAAATGCCGCTAATGTTTCAGTTGTAGCTTCTGAATTGTGAGGAAATTTCCACCCAACCATCCTCGTTCTCGGGTCAGCCGAGAAACGTGACCTCATTTCCTCCCACTAATAACGACACGCTGATATTACCTCACCTAAAAGCCATCTTGGATGCATCCAGATAAACATTATATATTAAAAATCTCAAGCAGCTATTGAAAGTATTTAGGAATGGTTGCTGTATCCGGGTCAGGTTTTGTATGTTAATTCTGGATCCACTTAGACTCATTAGCAAGTCAACGCACACAGAACATCATAAAATATATTTCTGAGGTGACACAAAGAAGGTGTCTAACACACTTTGGATTAAGTCTTACCACCCTCTGGACTATATTAGATGATGCCTTATGGCCTTTTGGCTCAGGCCTCTCTTAAAAAACAGTTATTGATGTCTGGCCTTGGTTAGTTTCACAGCTCCTAAATTAAAGGTCCTATATTACACCCCTTATTAACCAGTTAATTCAAGTCTCACATGTCCCTAGAAGGTGTCTTTTAAGTTTCAGCTTAAAACACCACACAGATCGTTCAGTGGGCCACTGCTGCGTACCCATTTGTTTAAAGTCTGCTCCAAAAGGACTGTTTGAAGCACTGATCTGTTGCTGGCCAATAGCTGATGGTTTGATGGTTATTTTCGCTATATTCTGAACGTTTCAGACCCTTTCAGACATTAAAATAATCAAACACGCAATCTGCACAATGAAGTCATTAGGTGCAGCCTAATTTTGTCTGGTTATAAAAGCTGAGGCCTGTGAGATTAGGGTGAAACCGAGGCAAAATAAAAGTAAAACCCAACTTTAGTCATAAAGTCTCATTAGTGTCAAAAAGCTGACGTCAGAATCAGACATAAAACTGCAAAACAACATTATTAGATGTGATGCTGTGAAATTGTAAAAGTCTGACAACATGTCCTGACCAGCTGTTCACCCTCCGCTCCAGAAAAAATAAAAACAAAAAAACCCCCCAGTAACACCAAAAATGGCCATAAAGGATTTGGCTGCTAGACAGCACACATGCACATTCACATAAAGAGAAAATGCAGATGTGTTCAACGATAGCTGACTGACATCTGGACTTCTGACAACTGGCTGAAGTAATCAGAATAACAAGAACAGACAGACAGATCAACCTCAGTCAGATATTATATTAAATGTAACAACTTTTGCACATTTTTTGCAGATATTGGTGAGTGCAAACACAAACCAGATCCGCTTACCCACTATAAATAAACGCATGTGCCTTTATTCTGGCACACAAACACAAGTGATAGGTAATCTCCTTCTGTGCTTATCGTTTCCAACAAACAAATCAAAGCCTATTTTCTTCCTTTGCCCGAATCAATCACCTCTGCTTCATTCTCACAGCGAAACAAACAAACAACTATTAAAGAAGCTCAAATAACAGCATTACAATCTCTTATAGATAGTGTAATCTTTCAATTAAAGTTTCTCCGCATCTTCTCAACAATGACGCTGTAATTAATACCGTTTCGAGTGAGAGATAGAGTGAGGCTGAATCGATTAGCCGGCATGCCATCATCTCGTTTTGTCAACAAGCATGGAAGCGTTACGGCTCTACGCCGAGGCCTGACTGCATGTTAGTGAAGTGCTCTAAGAAAATGTCATCATTACAAAAGAAACCAAACGGCCTGTGACAGAAATGAGCGTGCACACTCTCATACGGAGGAATTTTACGGGTTTATGAAGACACGGTCTATGCCGACACGCATACAGCGAGCTGTCTGACAGACACATTATGGAGACACTGACCTTAAAAATGTTAGCCCCAGAGGGTTTGGGGGGAGGCTTGCGCTGCGGTGTGGGTCTGTACATGGACTCGCTTCTGATGGGGCTGGTAGGCCTGGTAGCTTCCACGGATCTATGAGCACAGTGTAAGCAGTTAAAAGGGTGTTTGTTTTTTAATTTAGACATTTATATTTCTCTACATTCCTCTTGCTATGGTACGATCTAGGGAAGGTGTAGCACATTAGATATGAAGCCTTTTCTTGGTTCTCAGTGCAGAAATATTGGCTATATCAACAAAAAAAAGAGCTAAAAATTATAGTTGTCTGCTTATTTATACTTCCACACTCCTGCTACCGCTACTGTACTTGTATCTAACAGTGGAATCACACCCCTCATGAGGCAGATCAACTTAGAAAATCACGGTTTCAAGCTTTTAAATCTGTTACTCATTTGCTTTTTAGCTCTGCTGGTGCTTTAACAAACTCCTGAGGGAAATATCAGCCTTGTCAGCAGAGAAACGATTTATGATGTTCGCGAGCTTGTCACTGACTGTGTTTGTTTGAAGTTTGGTGACAAATAGGTGGTATGGTGTCCAGAGTAGATCGGTGGCCAAGTTGAAATATGTGCAAGTTAGGTTAATTGGGGATCGCTTATTGGCCATAGGTGTGACTGTGATTGTGATTGTGAATAGTCGTCAGTCTCTCTGTTTAACCCTGAGCTGGAAGAGACTCCTTGCCCACATGACCATGAATTATATAAGCAGTTAAGAAAATTGTCTACTATATTTTGCGTACATGTTTCCCATAACTAAACTTACAAGAACACAACAATCCAAATGTTTATGAAATTTTCTTCTTCTTGCGGGTTTTCAGAGAGAAATGTTACCTGAGTTTCTCCAGGGTGCTCTTCTTATTGGTGAAGAGGAAGCGCAGCAGAGTCTTCCTCTTCAGAAAGATGATTACGGTGGCTACCAGTAGGCTCACCAGGGTGACCAGGATTGCCACAGTAATGAGCACACTGTCAGCTGATGCCACATATGACAACACGCACATTAATACACACACACGCACATCTACGGCACAGAACAATGACAGGACATAACGTACAGACCGTTACAGCTAGGCCACGGCCAGCAGTTCACACAGTTCACATTTCTCTGCTCATTTCTGCTTCTAACTCTATTCCTTCTTTTATTTGATTAAAAAAAAAACCAAACTGTTCACAGTATAATGTATTACAGGGTGGAAAGGGAGTTGTGTTGCACTAGGAAAGTTACACTTTAGTCCAAACCACACATTAATCCAGAACTGACTCTGCAAGAAAGAGACGTACAAGGAGCTTCGTGTTCCTGCTTATTTCTGAGTTAGTGTTGTTGTTTGTCTGCCTAGATGAGTGACGATAGAAATTAAATTGTCCACACTACCTGCAGCTCTCATTGGCCCGCTGTCAATGCTCCCACCAAAGCCGGCTGTCTCGCAGAACGGCGGGGCCCAGTGCGCTTCACAGTGGCAGTTCTTCTTGTTGTTGCAAACCTGTAAACAAGGTACTTTTAGTGTGTATCAGATGCAATATTGACTATTTCTTTTGTCTCCGGCATCAAATACTATCAAACGGCCTTATATCTAACAGGAAAATAACAAGGCGCAAACTAAATTGGTTATAAACCATTAAATAAACCAATCCAACAGACCACTGACTGTGCTTGTGCATGTGTGTAAATGAACACTTATAATAGATAACGCATGTGGAAGGGAGAGACTGTCCCCTAAAGCCTCAGTTTCCAGTGCAGAAGTTTGATCCAGGAGGATTCCCTGGTGAAATAACGCAGTCCAGCTGTCAGGTGGATAGGAGAGGAGACAAATAGAGAGGGAGCTGAGCAGCTGTAGGGGATTAACATAGCACAGACGTACAGTCCAGAGACTTCCCTGCCTCCAGGCCATGGACACTCCTTTGCATCAACTGATAGGGTTAAGAGGCACTTGGGGGGTTGAGAGGGAGTTATGGATTGAGCGAGATTTATATTTGCGTGAAGGGAAATGTTACCATAATGCGTCATGAATAAAAACTGAAGCAGATGTGTGAAAGATCTGTGAAATGCAAGTAGGCATCAAATTCTTTAAAACTCTGCAGGGCTGAAGATGGAAGCTCAAAAGTAGCTATACAGAAATGGGATTACATCCCCTATATGTGCACACGTAAAAGCAATAAAGAACTTTTTAAAGTCTAAGAACATCTAATGTGCTTGAAATGGTAATCAGATGGGACCGGTCAGCTGCTTTGGTGTACACACACACAGACACACACATTTTGATCTGATTATTTATAGAAAACGTGGCATTGATCTGTGTTTAAAAGGTACAGAAAAAAGTGCTTTTTACCTGCTAAATAAGTAACAAAAATAGATTCCAGCGTCAATACAGCACATGCATTGTGAGATAAAGCGGGAGGACTTGCAGGCAAGCTCCTAAGGTAAATTCAAAGCATTACTACTTTCCCAGTCAGGTCTCGTACTGTGCGAGGTGTTTGACAAAATGGTAGGCAAATTATTCTTGGCAGATATTTCTGCAGGAGAGGAGATGCAGCTCTAGTTTGCACAGTGGGAAAATATTTTTCTCAAATTCCCCCACAAAGTCATTTTTAATGTGATTATTTTTGAGCCAATCAACGCGCAGCTCCAATATTTTGTTTGTTGCTGTTATTTTCCATTTACAAGCTAATTTGTTTCAGAGACATTTAGCAAATTATAAGACGATAAAAAAAAATAAATCTCAGAATCATAGCTTTGATTTCTTGTTGCACAAAATCTCAGTGCTTTACGATGCCATAATTGAGTTGGTGTCTGTAAATTCATCTCGCCTGCGGTGAATGTTTGATTCACAGAACTAAACAACAAACTAAATAAATCATAAAAGCACCCTTTGCTGAATTATTGATAAGGGAAAAGGGTGATCATTTTAGAGCAGTGCGAGCTGCTTTTATGCTGCAAAAAAAAATTACTATTGTGTGCAGGTGGACCCCCAGACATGCTGCATTGGCTCTTCTCCCTTTGTGTAGTAAAAAAAGATGATGGACAACAATTTAAGTAGTCCCTAAATGATGCTGTAAAAGTGATTGATTTAACCTCGGTGGAACAATGAAGACTGATTGTACGTAATAGGAGAAGCTTCCATAAGTCAAAGGCTGTATCGTAAATACATTGTTGTTCTGCCGTTGTTTGCAATTACAGGGTATATGCAGTTATTCCAAATGTGACTGAACAGATAAATACAGAGTTCTCACAAGCTTTTGACACTGTTTCAAAGACTACGGTGTATAATTTAACACTAAAATTTGAGCTAATAGGTACTTGCACTCACCCCACGTCCACTGCACTTTCCCGAGCACTCATGCACACCAAAGACGCTGACATTCTGGCATTGCCGATTCAGGCACACCTATAAAGAGAAAAGCACCATTAAATATTTCAGGAGGTGCTGAATTCAAGAGCCCATGAAGATGAACAGAAATACTAAGAAGAAGAAGAAGCAGGGTTTATACTTCTACAGAACAGCTGGAAAATATCTTATTTATGGACATCATAAAGGAGGATCATTGATGCCTGCTGCTAACTCAAATAGAAGAGTGTAGCTGCCCTGTGAATTTTTATCAAACAGTCTTCAAGTTGAAATTAACATGATCAATTAAAACTATGAATGCTGCAAATACATTTTATGATTAGCCTAACATCTGAAGAGATGTCTGTGGGAGATTTACAGTGAAATAAGCAACTTCCAACTCAGGTGGAAGTGCTGAATGCTGCTCAGGTAGCTGCAATGCGGTGCAGGGCTGAAGAGGCAAAAAAAATCACAATAAGCTTTCTATTCTTTAGATCAAACAAAAACATCAGAATGTAAAAGAGACGGTTGCTTTTATGTAGAAAATAAGGCCCGCAATAGGCAAGCAGCTCTCATCTTATTCAACTGCCATTGCTGTGCAGGCCGTGAGCTGCCAACGTAATGCCCTGATTGGCATGGAAATGCAAATCCTTTTTTTCAGAGAACAAAGGCCCATGACAAACAGCTACCTCCAGGTCATCAAAGTTTCCAGGGTGCTAACTCATGACTTGGGAGACCGTAGCCAGGAGACAAACCAACCTGGCTGACGTCCATTTTGCACACACAGCTCAATGGGGTAGGTACAAAGGCACCAAGGTAAGTCCCCGGAGGCAACTGAAAAAGCAGACTTGTAGACCCTATTATTTAGTTCCACTGCTTGTAAGCCAACACTTTTTATACGCAACCTTATGCAATACAGTAAACGTCTCCTGTTCTCCTGTGTTAAGAACAACCGTGAGGAACCTAGTTCTTTTCTTTTGTCAGCCCGCACACGTTTAGCCAAATTTCAACCAGAAATGACTCTCACATATCCAAATCCACAGCTTTGGGGGCATTTGGTAAATGCAATCATCTAAAAATGCATGAGAACTCCCGAGCAGGCATCAAGAATATCTGCAAGGATTTAATGCTCAACTAACTATTCTAAGCCATGTGTCATGCCATGTTTTTAACTGACTTGCAGGAGCTTCACCAACCAGGTGAAGTGATAACTCCGACACCTACTATGCCCCAGATCATGCATACTGACCTACAAAGTTCTTCTACTGGCTTAAACCCCCACACAAAAACTGATATGACTTGGGGGTCAAAAGACATGAAAAAGGGGTCGATGAAGAGTCCATGTGATCCCAGTATGTCACTCAAAGCATTTGCTGCGTGCATCTTGGTGCCAGAAACCATGGGCCAAACCCAGCATTTGTCATCTTGCCTCAATGGTTCACAGCTGTTTTGGCAATATGGAAACAGATCTACTCAATAATAGGTAGGTGGTTTTAATGTCCTGGCTGATAAGTGCGCTACTTGATCCGATTATCATGAAATCAGCAAATGTTGTAACTTGAAGAGGCAGTTAGGTCGGTAAGTTATCCATTCGAAAGCTATTAACCTGCTGCTTGGCAGGAGTAGGCACTGATGTCAGCGATGTGGTGAGAGAAGTTTGGAGAGGAACAAAAAGACAGAGAAGTTGAGAGACACACCTAATAAAACTAAGAGCTCAAAAAAAGGTCTTATTCAGCCCTAAGCAAGATGTGCAAAAATGCATCAGTGGATTCACTCAGTTAGCTTTATTGACCATTTTCTATACGTATGGTCTGCTCAGTCCTCAAGGGAATGCAACTTCAGGTTCATACACTCGCCTTTTAGCATCGCTAGAGAATATGAATTATAAAGCTGCATTCTGTTGTTATGGGACAACAAACAACAAGCTAATCGATACTGTAGCTAATGAAAAAAACAGAACAATATTATAAAATTCTGCTGTTCTATTGAATTAAAGGCCTTTACTTTACTAATCACTCACCATGTTGTCTCCACACTTTGTGCCAGCCAGCACCAGTCCAGGGTCAGGCATGTCATCGCCCAGGTAAACATGTGTTCCTCGACACAGAATACGTCCTCCTTCATGCAGAGGGATGTTAGTTTCAATGGACACGGCATTTGTTCCGATCACTGGGCGATTGGCTCCACCCTGGCACTGGATTTTACCACACTTTGCATCACTGCACAGAGCACATACACATACAGAAACACACACAAACACACACACACATAGTACAACTTTAAAAAAAAAAAACCTATAATGCTGCTCTGTCAATCACAGTCGAAGATAAGTAACTGCAGAGGAGGATGAAAGAGTGCTGAAGGGACCTGCAGTGCTTCAGTCCTCCGGTCATCAAAGCAATTACATCAATTAACAAAAAGCTTGATTACAGAATTTACCCGAAGGGAGAAGATCTTAAGAACAATTAGCTGACAAAAATAGAATAAATTGATTCATGAATACTTTCTTAATTAGCTGCTATCTTTCTGAAATTACATTATTCATCCATGCAAACTTTAGATTGAAGATCACGTCACAGCATAATGATGATTGCAAATGACACTACGTGAGCTAATTAGCTTTGTTTTCCACAGTAATTTCTCTTTACCTTTACTACATCAGTGCAGCCGCAGCCTTACCTTGCATCACATTTGGCAAAGGAGCCTTTGGAGTCCTTCCCGCAGTTCCCGTAAGGATCGCCTGCAGAGTTGACTCTCTCAAAGCAGATCCCAGGGGCGGGCTTTGCTCCTTTGTACAGAGACAAACAAGAACCCCCCCCCCTTCAATGTAATAATGAAAATGAAACAATGTTTTACCTTATAAAAACAAAGATTATGCATAAATTTCCAGCTTGCATGCGTCCACTGATTTACCTGGTCCCCACAGAGTGATGCATTGCTGCTCGTGAGTCTGGCAGATGCCGTTGTAGCAGTAGCCGTCAACGCTGTGGCAGGCATGTCCATCATGTAGATAAACGTTGGCTGGGCAGTGAGGGCTGGCACCAGTACAGAATTCTGGCAGGTCACATGAGTTACTGGTTTCCCGACACAGGGTGCCAGCAGGTTTGAGCTGTGAATATATAGAGTGCCGTACATTAGACCCCCTTTTACAGTAGATGCAAAATCAACACTGGCTCATTTGAACAGCAGCTTTATTTAACTGTTTTTTTGCTTTTGGGCTTTGTAAACGTTCCGCATAGCTATTGAAGTGGTGGACAGGAGGGCATTTCAATCTATGAAGCTATGCCACCCTGCATCAATAAAGGGTTTTAAAGGTGATATTTGCAGGTTAAGGCTTAATTAATGAAAAACGTGACCATAAACCCCTGCTTTTCTCTTGTGGATCTGCCAAACGCAAGATAATCTCTAAAAGGAATTTAAAGAAGATTTGAGGTCGACTCCAATTTATTTTCTTTTCGCTCTCATCTATTGTGTTGCGAGTTTTTGCTTTGTGCTGTAATCAAAAGTTTTATCTAGTGTTGGAAATATTGCGATGATCACTGTGATTATTGGTTGAAAACATCAAACTTTTTGGATACTACAAAGGCTGAAATAAACCCAGTAAGATTGCTGTTGTTTAACAGTTTAAAAGTGAGTGGAAGGGCTTAAATGTGAAAATGAAATGAAAAACTACAAGGTCATATACTTAAAATAGCTTCTAATATAATACTGTGCAAGAGTTGTGATTCGCCCCTTATTTCTTTATATTTTGGTAGCAAAATGGGAAATTGGTAAATCAATTTAAACATGGGAAAACATACATGAAAGTTTAGGAAAGCTTTCTTATAATATCTTCAAGTAGTCTTTGGGAATAGTTCTCCAGGTTTCTTGTAGGACATTCAAAGCTTTTCTTTGGATGTTATGTTCTGGGTTAGGATGATCCCACAATGCTTCAATAATGTTGATGTCTGGGCTCTGGGGAGACCAATCCATGACTGATAGTGTTATTTTCCTTACCCAGGTATGCTCTTACTCCATTGGCAGTGTGTTTGGGATCATTGTCATGCTGGCAGGTGAAGCCACTGCCAATCAAATGCTTTCCAGATGGTAATGCATGGTGGTTCACAGTCTGAGAGTACTTCTCTGTGTTAATTATTGTGTCAGTTTTAACAAGATCTCCAACACCACAAGCTGAAATGCAGTCCCAAACCCTGACAGAGCCTCCCGCTGTGATGCTGTAGACCCTCTCCTGACCTACTCCGTGCACACTGATGATGAGTTAAACTAAACATTTCAAATTTGGATCGCTCAATAAGTACTGTTGCATCTAACTTTCAGTCCAGTTCTTCTGTAATCTGGCATACCCCAGCCTTTTCTCCATGTTTCTGCTCCTGAAGAATGGCTTCTTCACAGCGACCCTTTCACTGAGACCATTTCTATTTGAGATAAATTATTTGAATTTCAGGAGCGGGACCACGCCTCCAAACATGCCCCTTCTGGGTCTTATCTTTTATTTGACCCCCCCCCCAGTTCTACAAGCTGTTGGTTCTCGTTTCCGTGCCCCATCCTCCCTCATTCTTTCACTTCTTCACTTCTCATTAGTACATGGGGATCTGCTAGGCCCAGGAGCCGCTGCCAGTCCCCATCGAGGCCTTCCCCAAACCGCAGCTCAATTCTTGATTAAGCCATTTGCCTTCATCTACTAAAAACACTGCCAAACCTAAAATGAGGACGTGGGCTCAGCCAGTGAAATGAGTCTTTTGGTGAACAGTAGATGGATCAACTGAAAGGCCAGAAGCATCTCTCAGCTCTGTGTCAGGTCTTTGGCGAATCTGTAGCTATTTCTTAAGGACATGATTTTCAGATACTGTAGATTTGTTGTATTTTTTTTGGTCACTTCTTTCATCCTCCATTTGTTCAGTTCAGGACATACTGCACACCATATGGAGGTATGCCAAGTTTTCAGCTAATAGCTCTCTGGGAATCACCTTGTTGGTGCAAAAATGCAGTTTTATACCTGTCTAACTGAGCTATCTTTGGCATTTGTGATTGATTTAAGTGAAGAAATGGGAACATTTTAAGTTTTTTTGTGACAGGCTGCTGGTAACAAAGTGACTAAAGGTATTTGGCTAAGTTGTCTGTTATGTGTAGACACAACATCTGATTTGTCCTTTGAGTTTGGTGCCTTTTTTATGCTTGTAATAATTCATAGGTCAGCGTTAAGTGGCTTAACAAACAACAACAACAACAACCACAAACATTCCTCTGAAAACAATTAGGTTATAGAAAGGATTGAAAGTAATTGAAAAGCAGCCGAGGTTCGAAGAAAAACTTTGAAATACCTTTAGAAAGCCAGGAAAACTATTGCTCAATACCACTTAAAAAGTAGCTCTAGACTGTTGCACAGTATTGTACTTATGCAGCAAAAACACAGAACATGAAGCTCTATCTTGTGAATAACACTGTGCAATACTCATATCTTAAGATGTATAATTTCGCAAGGCCATCACTGACTCTGTAAACGCAATCCTTTGAATACATTTTCAATAAGTGCTTTTTTGAAAAGAGAAGACCACAGATACTATAAAATAATTTCCATGGCAAACAAAAACCATGAATATTTAAGAGGAAGCAAGTCTTATGCTATCCAACTTGAACTTGAATTCAACTGAAACCTTCTTATTGATGCAAGATATACAAATTTGGAATAAAATCACCCGAGATATGAAATTATACAAGCACACTCACAAGTAATAACCTTACGTTGAGAATAAAGAGTTTTATAAAGTTTTTATAAAAAGTGAAGCTCTGACAAGCTTTTACAGAATTTATTTGGCTCTTAGGAATGTATGAGTGCATGTAAATTAAAAACAGTTGAAGGACAAAGTGAAAGAGACCAAGGACTGCATGAAATCTCTTACTCTGCAGTCTTCACAGCACTGTCCGTGGGCACACACAGCATCTTCTTTCAGGGTGCATGTGGTGGCATTGCAGCACGGGTTCATGCATTCCTGGAATGAGGAAAGCAAAACAAAACAGTAAACAACATGTGGACCTGATCACTTCCCTGAAGACCCACTGCCGGCTGGTCCCTGTCAGATAAAGACTTCCAGGTCAGGGGAGATGTCCGCAGATTCCTACCCTGACCTGCAGACCCTCGAATGGACACATATAAACTCAGGCTCATATGTTTTGGATTTGGCAAATTCTTTAGACATTTGGAGTAGTGAAAAAAAAAGGAATGTGTTTAATGCAATACGCCCCCCTCAAAAAAACGGGAAGACAAGTCAAAGATAGAAATCAGGTGAAGCTCTTAAGAGGGCGTGTGTTAAAACCTCCACTGAGATTTGATGCAGATAAGGGAAACGTGCTTCAGAGTTGACTATTAGAGTATCGTGGCCAGAAGCACAAACGGGATTTGAAGATTGGAGACACTTTACCACAATGACAAGATCAGCTTGCAGAAAATGAGCCGATAGAGCATGTGTCAGGAGGAGCTGGATGGGGAGTAACGCTGTAACAAAAATCCCCAGTGAGGTGTTTATCTGTCGATGTTTATCTTTTATTGAATCCCAAAACACATCAGCTTTGTGCAAGCAGTGCCAGAAATCACACTATTTCACAAAAACAAACAACATAGCTGTTTGGCCTGTGGGGCCCTAAGGTAATGATAAGATGTGTTGAAGGTGGAAGATTGAGGCAGGAGGGTTGTTGGATGTCTAATTTTCAGTGTATGTGAGGTTTTATGATTATGGCTGTTTACCTCTTGGCTCTGATGTAAGCCTTTTTTTTTTTAAGAGGGAAGAAAAAAGTTGCTTTCATCTCCTGGACTAAGTGGGTCGGCAGATCTAACAAGCACAAGCCCGTGTGCTGACATCATGGAGGTTGCAAAGAGGTAAACTGGCAGAGATGGAACTACCAAACGGAAAATTTATGGTTAGTTTGTTGGTGGTCAAACATAACGACTTCACCGAAATACAATCTGCTGCCATCTAAATGATGGAGAACACAATAATAGCAGCACTTATCGAACAAACGCGAATCCAATGTTAAGTCAGTCGAAGTTCAGCAAGTTAAAAACAGGAAAAAAAAAGCAGTAATTTGATTTGAAAAAAACATCAACCCGAAGGCTGTCCTGACGATTAAATCATGTCAACTTCAGTAAGAACTATTTGAACTTTTCTGCTTAACATGTCAATATTTTAAGCTTATCAGCCTAATGGCTTTATATTTGGATCTCTAGAGTAAACAGAGCTTGTGAAAAACAAGGTATAAAATCCACTAGGCAGATTACAGATTTTTATCAACAATTCATATCTCATTTTATAGCTACAGTTGGTAAATGTTAATTAAGCTGCCGCAAAACTCCACACTGCTTCTGGCTTTTCAGCCAACTAAAGGTCAAAACTCACCGGAACGTTTGAATTTAAGTTGAAATTCTAATTGTATGCAAATGTAAAGGCAAAACATATAAACATATAAGTTCAATAACAAAAAAACAAAACATCTATATTGACTCTATTACAACTTTCCCACGCTGTCAAAGTAAATTCTGTCGTCATCTCTGGTCCAACAGTATCAATGAACACTTTTTAGTCAGAACATAGCACTCATAAAGTTAAACTTCTGGGATTTTGATTTGGTGAGTTAAATAACAGAAGCGGTTTTTAATCAACTTCAACTGCTTTGGTGTTAATGAAATTACCACAGGTAGATTTTTTTACCCTCCTCATATTTAGTGATTTTTTACAATTTTTTTTTTACTAATTTTGCATTTGCCACCACCAGAGATAGGCAGTAACGCATAATCCGATTACTTTTTTAAAGTAACGAGTAAAGGAAGCGAAAAAACTTTAACTTCAAATCTGAGCGAGCACCGAGCACGCTGCCACGGGAATGTGAAATTCCCTTTAAATGTTAAACAAATTTCTTCAAGTCAAAGACTGTTGCATATAATTTAATTTTTGCTCGATGCAATGTGCATAAAGTTAAAAGATTAAACCTAATAAAACAAGTTTTAAAAAGAGACTTTTTCATTTCATTACATTTTATATGAATGATTATGCAGAAAAAATAGAATTGGGCTGAACAGTCTATTGCTTTATTACGTAGTCAGGTTGTGTATCATGTTTTTAAAAAATAACTAAGTAATAAAGTAACTAATTACTTTTGAAAATAAGTAATCAGAAAAGTAACGGGATTACTTTCTTGGAGAAGTGATCAGTAATTAGTAATTAATTACTATTTTCAAGTAACCTGACCAACACTGGTCACCACTGGTAGCATGAGCATGATACCTGGCCCCTGGAGAGGTGTCACAGGTAGTCCAACTCCTCTAGGATGGCACAGTAATATGTGTCATTACTAGAAGGTTTGCTGTGTCTCCAACACTATCTCGAGATCATGGAGGAGGCAGTTACTCTAGGAGAGCTAGACAGGGCTGTAACTCATGAGCAGCTCCTCTGTGAAAGGAGGAAGAGGATAAGGATTGCCACAGCTCTACAAAATGACCTGCTGCAGCCTATCTTTGTGAGTGTTTCTGATCAAAAAATCTGAAACAAACTTCATGAAAGTGGACTGAGGGCTTCACGTCCTTTAGTGGGTCATGTGCTCATTGCCCAGCACCATGGAGCCTGACTGGCATTTGCCACAGAATCCCAGAATTGGTAGATCCACCACTGTTGTCCTGTGCTTTTCACAGATAAGAGCAGGTTTACTATGAGCACATGTGGCAGATGTGAAAAGGTCTGTAGAAGCCGTGGAGAGCGTTATGTTGCCATCATTTAGCAAGACTGGTTTGGTGGTGGGTCAGTAATGTTCTGGGGAGGCACATCCATGGAGGGATCCACAGATTTCTGTAGGCAATTTGATAAAATTATAAAAGTACATAACAGGCATCAAGGTTGTGGAACGGTTAGCACCACCACGTCACAACATGAAGGTTAGCGAGGGGATCATGTCTATGTGGAGTTTGCATGTCCTCTCTGTGCCGGTGTAGCTTCTCTCCAATTACTCTGGCATCCTCCCAGAGTCCAAAGTCATGCATGCTAGCTTAATTGGATGTAGATGTGAATGTGACCTGTGCATGTACCCTCTCTCTTGAACTAAGTAAGTAAATTTTATTTATAAAGTGCCTTTCACAGACGGGCAGTCACAAAGTAAAAAAAAGCAGACTAAAATAAATAAAAAACACAATAAAATACAGTAGAGTACAGTAAAAGTGCCACTGACAGCAAGACAAGAACAAATTAAAGTACGGAATAAAATAAACAAAAGTTTGAAACTGCTTTTTAAATGAGTAGGAGACAGTTTTCAAGGCACCACCTTTTCCGATTTCCAATTTTACATTGTACAAAGATAATTAATGGACTAAGCAAATTACAGAGCCCTGAAGGGCAGTTGTCACCATTTTCACTGTATATAGAGCAGAAATTTTGAGTGATATATTCCTCACTATATTTCCTGTGATTTCCAAGCAGCTGGGTTGGCTAGAACAGAGTGCTACCTGCTTCCCACATGTGATTTTCACTTCCCCTCACAGGGTAGGGAATCCTGCCGTGCACACGAGAGACAAACAATGTGTGCACGGATGCGTGCATCAGACTTTAGCCGGTACAGCCAAAGAAAATGTGTTTCAGCCTCGGTCTGATTTGTTTGTTTCCTTTGTCACGCTGTTATACAGTGGTTTGATTAATGGGCCTTCAGCAGGGATATGGCATCACCCGAGTAGCCTGTCAGAGCCTTGCTCCGCACATGTGGGAAATCAAGAGAAGGTGTGATGTAAATAAAGCACTTACACTGGAAGCCTTGGGTGGCTTGCTGGATTTTTGGGATGTTTTTTTTTTTCCCAGCTTACTAGATTTCTTTGCTTTTAAGTCACAAAAACAAATTTCAGGGTCAAGAGAAAGTTTAATTTGGAAGTTTGTTGTGGTTTGTTTTAGTGGTCTGAGTGCACGGCTGAGACTTTCAGTGGTTCTGGATGATTGCTTATAGGACAGTAACACTGTTTCTATTGAACCCAGTTTGTAAGGGAAATGTCAAGTAAGACAAGTGCACAAAAGTTGTTTTGTTTTTTTGCATTATTCATTCACACCCAGTCATTTCTTACATTTGGGAATAAACATATTGATTTGAAGACTTGAAGGTTTACTATAAGCAGAGAATATTTTGGGTTTTTTTTGGGCATCTTGGAGAAAAGGATACTCTTTTATTTTTCTGAATTCCGATTCTCCAAACTCACCAAAACAAAGGCTGACTGAAAACATCTGCTTTCTATGCACTTCCACATTTAGCTTTTACATGCCCTGGTCAGTGGTAACCACACAGGTGGAGATTGAGCCACTCCAGTGGTGCAGGTGTAGTTGAATGCCTTCTGCCTTGACCTTACCTCTGGCTCCCCGCAGTCACACTCTTCTCCCTCCTCCACATAGCCATTGCCGCATTTTTGGCCTCCGTAAAGCACCTTGACCTCGGGCATGTTGTACAAACACATTCCCACGCCTTTCTCCAGACTGGCAGCAAGGTCCTTCTTACTGCATGTGCTGAACACTGTTGGAAAGGGATACCTGCAACAAGAATGTTTGAAGAAGGCTGAACAAAATTAAAGAATGGAGCATTAATACAAATTCCACAAAAGCTAAAACTCCTTGATGTGTGCCTTTAACAGAAAATATGTCAAGAAAAGTGAACTCAATCACTCTGCTGGGAAAAAAACACAAAGTATTCACTGCAGCCTTTGTTCAGTCTGCTCACTCGAGAGGTCTTTTCACACAAATTTAATGGTCTACTGGCATTGTATGAACTCCAGCTCAATGGATTTTCTATCCTACATGATACATAAATGGTCCTTGAGATGTCCAATATAAACATTTTCTCTGGCAGCTACATTTTCAAGAGTCATATCCTGGTTAGAGAGGGACAATTTAAGCAACTGATTGGATGGAAGAGGTGTGGTATGCTGGGATGTGGATGATTTGTGTCTGAGCATGTGTGCATATGAAACCTTTATAAAATACCAAGCCCCAAACCATATAATTTCTACCGCATTAATTTCATTCCCTGGTATCACTTACCTGAAGTGCTGACTAATGTCTAATTTAGCGAGGAAAGAAATGGAATTTCTTATAAAAAGGAAGAAAATGTTATGACTTTAAAGATGAAACTGCGTGATATGCCAATAACAGCTGTGAAGCCCGGGGAAACGGACCCTCCTGTTGGAGAGAGTTCCTGCGACTCCGCAAACCAAAGAGATAAATAGGGCATTGAAGGAGGTGAGGGACTGACACTGAAAATAAAATAAATAACATGCAGAAAAGTAGGACAGAGGAAAGGATTCATGCACAGTGTTGACAGAAACAGACCAAAGGAGAGTGGACAAAGGAGTGGGAAAAAAAAAAAACTATAGACGGAGATAAGGAATAAATAAACCTTGGACTAGATAGAAATATGGTAAAAATGCTGCTTGGACAGGAGTGGGGACAGAGATTTAGCCAGGAGTGGCAAAAAGACTGCAAAGAGGCAGCAACCAACCATGAAGACACACAGAAAGTGACATAAAACAACTAAAAAGATCCCAAATGGCTAAAAAAAAAAGAAAAAGGCAGGGAATGACTAAAAAGGGACAAACCAATTCAAAATGACCCCCACGATTAGCAAAACAATAACAAATAGACATTTTAATCATTTTACATGCCCTGTGTCAAGTATGGTTAAGGCTTAAATACGAAACATGCTAACAGAATAAAACACAACCCAGAGGATATATTGCATTACAACCCAGCATGCAATAGCAACATAACCGAGACTCTAGCTACATTCTTCATGCCAGTAAACAAACAGGAACAGCATCACAAAAACTCTCAGAGAAAGGCAGGCTTTGCGGTGTAAAATGGATATCTCAGAGCTCACACAGCTCATCGAGGGACACACTCGAGCTTTAAAAAAAAAAAGAAAAAAAAGAGGACGAGGAGGATACGGGGTGGCAGGGAGCGATGGCTAGCGGAGAGGATTGGCAGACGTGGCACAGAGAAAAGGAGCTGGCATTGGATGCTTGAAAAGCTTGACATCAGAAAGAAACATGTCACACACGTACTTATGCAGCGATAGACTGACTGGGGTCTTCAAACGCAACAGGGTGTGGAGGCTGTCTGCAAAGCTTGAGGCTTGACAGGGCAGATTTGTGAAAATTCAACATTACACAGAATATGTTTGTGGAGCCTGGCAGTGGACAGAGGTGGGTAGGGGGCTAGGGGGGTGATGCTTTGCCTTTGCCTAAGGGGGATTTGGCTGTTGCAACTGCATGGATATTTCACTGTTGTTAGTTGACTATAGTGAAGCTCCTCCTGAGGGGGCTTGAGATAGGGGTGGAGGCATTCAATGGAAAAGGACTCTGCACACGCACACACACACACACACACACGCACACGCACACGCACACACATATTACACACAAATATTTCTGAAGAACACAGAAAAACATCCTCAAAAACAGCCAAGCTTGAGCGAAGCTGCTGCTTCCACTACACTCACGCGGTTCACCTTTGAATGTCGAATGCTTTCATTTCTGACACACCAGAAGCCAATCAGTCTGTCTCTGTCCACCCTTGTCTACTCACATAAGCCACTTGTTAGAGTCTTTTTACCGCCATAAGGTACTCAGAAAACAAGCTCTGCTGTCCTGCGTGTGGATAACCATGCATGAAATCAAGGACAGACAAGCTATGCAGTTCAAACCACACAGCACAGTGCAGACCAAGCCCCCCTGTAAATAGCACAGTCTGCTTCTGATAACAGAACGCAGGCAGGCTTCAGGAAAGGAGACGGAGTGTACATGAGGGGTAAGGAGAGCCTGTTCTCAATAAATTGGCATTAATGGAAAAAGCTGGGACAGTTGTCAGCAGCATTTCTTCATGGAGGAAAATACAGCTTCTCTGGATCAAATTAGACCCACATGGAAAGTATTAGAAAAACCCAGAGGATAAATGTAATGTCAAGAAAATATGAGCGAGAACCAGCGTGTCTGCAGCTATGCTTTGTCTGAGACAAAAGCTTGATTGTTGATTATTCTCTTAACCGAAAACACACTTTATTATCCCTGAAGCCTAAAGCTTATGTCTGCTAGCATTACTAAAAAACACTGATTAGCCCTCCCACTGGTTAAATAATAAAATATAATAAAAACTACACAGTGAATGTGAGCCAGAAAGAGAACCTAATGTAATTTTATTGATGGGGGTTAGAATAAGTAGAATGACACTTGACTGGGGTGGGTATCTTGGTATCCCCTCGGCTTGCTGCCTGTATGTTGGGGTTCCTCCCGGTGGACGAGAGGGTTTGTTCCCTGCGCCTCCGGGTCGGGGAGCGGGTCCTGACCGTCATCTGCGCTTATGCGCCGAGTGGCGGTTCAGAGTACCCTACCTTCTTGGAGTCCCTGGGTGGGGTACTGGATGGTGCTCCACCTGGGGACTCTATTGTCTTATTGGGAGACTTCAATGCTCACGTGGGCAATGACAGCGAGACCTGGAGGGGCGTGATTGGGAGGAACGGCCTCCCGGATCTGAACCCGAGCGGTGCTTTGTTATTGGACTTCTGTGGAAATCACAGTTTGGCCATAACGAACACCATGTTCGAACATAAGAGTGCCCATAAGTGCACGTGGCACCAGGACACTCTAGGCCGCAGGTCGTTGATCGATTTTGTAATCGTATCATCAGACCTAAGGCCATATGTTCTGGACACTCGGGTGAAGAGAGGGGTGGAGCTGTCAACTGATCACCACCTGGTGGTGAGTTGGATCAGGTGGCGGGGGAGGACGCTGGACAG
>VOQK01037917.1:5030-18196 GCA_015052645.1 Benitochromis conjunctus
GATTTGGACTGCTCTAAGCTAGAGGTAGTAAAAGGAAAGAAGGGGTAAGGAGATGCAGATGAGAGCATAGAAAGTGGAAAAGAATGAGTGTGGACAGTAGGGGGAAGGGAAAAAAAAAAGGAATAAAAAAAAAGCAAAAAACTACAAACTACAAATCATGTATCCAGCTGGTGTTAACAACTTTGTCCACTTGGTGTCATCATAGCTCAGCCTTTGAAAGCAAGTCACAGACTTGCAGCTTGTTTGAAGCAGGAGGACTAAAGGTATACCATGAAGTCCTTCCACACCTCTCGCTCTTTTGTTTTTAACCAGTATGAAAGATAATTGGATCAATGACTCAACAGCTATTTTATGAAAATGTGTGGGCCAGTTCTTTGTTATTTGCTTATAACAAAGCAAATATTTATTTGCTTAGGCAGGTATTCCTGGCATTTGAATTTGTTTGCTCTTGCTCTGAACCCACAACATGCTAACAACTGTGGGTCAGGCTGCAAAAAGCAAACAAATTCTCTAAAAAATATATTGTAATATTAGTCTAAATCAACAGTTTGGTACATTCTAAGGAAAAAACCAAAATGCACAACAACATGAAAGATCTCAGGGACCTCATCAGAACATTGTGCCAACTCTCCAAGTCTATGAAAATTGAAGAGGTCACAAAAAAACCCCGCTCCAGATGAATGACACAAACATAAATCTGTTTGAGTATTACTTGAAGTAATGATAAAGCTTTGAAGCACACAACTTAATTTGCAAGACATGTTGAAGCCAGAAGACAGAAGCAGCAGGACGAATTCTGAGGGCTTAACTATATGCTGAGATTCAGCCAAATGCAGGAAAGTTTAATGGGAGTGCTTGTCAGTACAGCTGGACAAAGAACCACAGGACACCTTGAAAGCAGTGCAGGAGTTTTTGAAGGTAGAGGGGGAATATTCAGCAAAAGGCTCTCTCAGTCACGTGATTCCAACCCAAAGGTGCATAGAGGAAAAAACTAATGGGAGGAAAAAAATACCTGAAAACAGCAGCACTGGTGGCCTGACAAAGAATCACAGGAGGAAAGGTGTGATTTGGTGATATGTCCAGATGCTCCAGACATAAAAGACTGCACACACACACACTCACAATATTGAAATAAAATGATTGAATAATGTGTCAAATGATTTATAAAGTGTAACCCAACCTTTGGGATAGGGTATAAAAATATCCAAACCTTTCCCAACATAACTGTGACTTGCTGAGCCCATAAGACAGGAAACAGTGTGAACTCGAATGGTCCATAGCATTCAAATGGCATTAGCAAATACCCGGAAATGACCGAAGCAAGACAAACACAGTCCATTTCAACACCAGCCTCCTCGACTTAATCTAAATGTTAGAGGTGCCAAAAGAATATGTGAGCTATACTCCCTCTTCTGAGTCACTGCAGGGTCTCTTTATTATAAATGTCATGATGTCTTCTGGTTGAATAGCCTTTCACCTTTGCTGCCCTCCCCGCACGTCAGAACTTTTGAGATGAGCATCAAGACGAGATCACTGAGCATTGAACACATGTCATGGTGGCAGGTTATGTGGCCACAGATGATCCCGTATTCAGTCCAGAATTCAGCAAACAACCACATCTGACCAACAACCATTCACTTGGATATGAAGCCATCAGAGAATTTCCATCCTCACCTTTCTAGCCTCTGCGAACCCCTTAACAGCAGCTAAATGTGTGGATAATCCTGAAGCCAGAAGCTCTGCAGGCTGTTGTGAAGAGAAAAGATGGACCTTAGAGATCATCTTCAGAACACAGGACAGATCTCAGAGCGCCGCCTTATCACTTCATCTGATGTTGTGTTTGTGTGGAAAGGATTTGTCCCCTTAAGCCAAGACTTCTAAACAGTGTGTGACAAAGAAAGGCAGGCTTAGAGGAGAGCTGTCCTCACCACCAGCCAGATAACAAAGCTTTATGATATCTTTTATGTATCATTATTATTTGTAAGGCAAGGTCGAAGCAAAGGCAAAGAAACCCCCCTCAAAAAGGTATTTCTCAAAAATGGTTGGAATTGCTCAGCCTGTTAATTAAAGCAAATAACTAATGTCACAATGAGAAACCCGGCTTTTCTGTTCTATTATATACGTGTATGTCCTAGCTGATGTCGTCTTAGAGTTGGCTACTAACACAATAACTGAAAATGAAAATATAACCTCACCATATGTGCAACAGAAATCATCAAAATCTGACAAAAGCAAACAAAATACTCTTTGCAGAGGAACAAACTAGAGAACTGTGAGGTTTTTCTTTATCGGGACAGAAAAAAAAAGGATTTAGAAGATTCTGGCAGTCTGGTTGTGCCTCAGCTGCCAACTGTTTGAAATAGCTGTGATTACATTTTGCACGACAAAGCTGTTATTACACGGAATGTTTGAGGTTCTTTTAGTTGTTGGATGCTAACAATTTTTTTAAAATCTGGATTTAACTGGCAAGATGCTCGAACGGTAGCGAGCAGCACATAGGAGTTAACCTTGGGATATGATGGATGTGACAGATTAGGATGAAAATAGGAGAAGACAGCAAAGTTTGTATAGAAAAAAAAAAAAAGGGTACTCCTTCTTTTGTGATATAAGCCTTTTTTAATACACTCACCAGGCCACTTTATTAGGTACTGTATTTATCATTAGGGTTTTTATTGTGCATCTATTTAGCTGTTATATCTGACTATGCTTGTCTGCACCGAGTTCACAAGAATAGACATATCTTATTAGAAATAACTGATGACTGCATTAAAATACACACACCTGTCACTTCATTAGGTACATCCTGCTGCTACTGGGTTGAACCTGCTTTTTCTGCCCTCAGAACTACCTTAATTCTTCATGGCACAGATTCACTGAGTACAATGAACTCAATGTCACGTTCAAGAAACCAGTTTGAGATGATTTGAGCTTTGTGACACGGTGTGCTAACCTGCTTGGAAGCAGCCATCAGTAGATGGATACAGATCACAAAGGGATGGACATGGCCAGCAACAATACTCAGGTAGGCTGTGGTGTTTAAATGAGTTGATACTAAGGGTCCGAAAGTGTGCCAAGAAACCATCCCCCACACCATTACACTAGCATCACCAGCAACATGATCCGTTGATAAAAGACAAAATGTGTCCAAGTTCTGTGGATCCTCTGTGAACTGTAGCCTCAGTTTCCTGTTTTTTTTGGCCAACAGGCGTGGCAGCCAGTGTGGTCTTCTTCTGCTGTAGCCAATCAGCTCCAAGCTTCTACATGTTGAGCATTCAGAGATGTTCTTCTGCATATCTTGGTTGTAAAGAGTGATTAGTTGAGCTACTGTTGCATTCCTATAAGCTTGAATGAATGTGATCAGTCTCCTCTGAAATCTGACATCGACAAGACATTTTCAGATCAATTCATTTTTATCTATATAGCGCCAAATCACAACAATAGTTGCCTTGGAGCACTTTCACACAGAGAACTGCCGCTAAATGGATATATCCCCCCCTTTTCCCCATTCTGAAACTCAGTTTGAACTTCAGTAGGTTGTCTTGACCATGTCTACATGCCTAAATGCACTGAGTTGCTGCCATGTGATTGGCTGCTAAAGGTGTACCTAACAAAGTTGTATAAAAGTGTATGACAAAACTCATCATTATCATAAGCAGAAGATACTCCTCTTAGAAAATAAGCTCCCTGCAGCTTTTTTTCCTCTACCAATCATATTTATTTATAACAACTTAAGTAAGATAATGCTGTGTCTACGTCTATTCTCAGCTTACTAACAAGATCATATCATTAGCTCTGCCAGTAGACTATTTCATCTAACCCCTTGAGAATATGTTTTCCTGTAGCAGAGCATAGTGACAGTTGACAAATTAAAGGAAAGAATACAAGTGAGAAAACATAAAGAATGCAAATATTTCCACGGAGGACAACAAGGACTAGCCAAGAATAGCCATTTTTCACAGCAGGCATCTAAAGTGGTCAATAGTTGTAAAAAAACAAAGAAACTGTTTTTAATAACATTAATAATGACTGTTCTATATGTGTGCCCCTGCAAGACACTATAGAAGAAACCTAAAAAGCTTAAAAGCAAGTATTAAAGCAAAGTTGTTGTTATTATTATTTCCTAGTGAGACATGCACACACGCACGTCCGCACGCCCGCACACACAGGCGATGATCAGTGATAATCAGCAGCAGTGTGGCTTCATGCTGAGAAAGAGTACTACAGATGTGATGCTTTGACAGTGTTGATGGAGAAGAATAGAGAAGGTCAGAAGCAGTTGCACTGTGTCTTCGTGGATCTAGAGAAAGCATATCCCAGCATGTCATGGAACTGTGATACTGCATGAAGAAGTCAGGAGTGTCAGTGAAGTATTCAATTCAATTTCAATTCAATTCAATTTTATTGATACAGCCCCAAATTACAACAACAGTTGTCTCAAGGCACATACAGAGAAAAACCCAACAATCATATGACCCCCGATGAGCAAGCACTTTGGCGACAGTGGGAAGGAAAAACTCCCTTTTAACAGGAAGAAACCTCCGGCAGAACCATGCTTACTTAGGGGCGGCCATCTGCTGCGACCGGTTGGGGTGAGAGAAGGAAGACAGGATAAAAGACATGCTGTGGAAGAGAGCCAGAAATTAATAACCGGTATGATTCAATGCAGAGAGATCTATTAACACATAGTGAGTGAGAAAGGTGACTGAAGAAGAAATATTCAATGCATCATGGGAATCCCGCAGAAGCCTACACCTATTGTAGCATAACTAAGGGAGGATTCAGGGTCACCTGATCCAGCGAGAGCGAAGTGATCTAGTGGAGTGATATGGTACTATAAGGTCATCAACATAAGATGAGGCTATTTAAGACCTTGTATGTGAGAAGCAGGATTTTGAATTCAATTCTGGATTTAACAGGGAGCCAATGAAGGGAAGCCAATATTGGAGAAATCTGCTCTCTCTTTCTAGTCGCTGTCAGTACTTTTGCGGCAGTATTTTGGATTAACTGAAGGCTTTTTGGGGAGTTTTTAGGACATCCTGATAATAACGAATTACAGTAGTCCAGCCTAGAAGTAATGAATGCATGAACTTGTTTTTCAGCATCACTCTGAGACAGAATATTTCTGATTTTAGACATATTGCGCAAACAGAAGAAAGCAGTCCTACATATTTGTTTAATATATGCATTGAAGGACATATCCTGGTCAAAAATGACTCCAAGGTTCCTCACAGTGTTACTGGAGGCCAAGGTAATGCCATCCAGAGTAAGAATCTGGTTAGATACCATATTTCTAAGATTTTCAGGGCTTTGTACTGAGATCAGGGATCAGGCCAATAAGAACAGAGAAGATGCAATTACCAATGGAAGTGAAGGTGGAAGAGTTTAAATACCTGAGGTCAACCATTCCATGCAACGATGCACAAGAGAGGTGAAGAAGATAGTCCATCTCCACTGGGTGGAGATGAGTGTTAGGAAGGATAGCAGCAAGCGTGAAAGGAAAGGTTTACATGACAGTAGTGAGACCTGCTATGATGTATGATTAGGAGACAATAGCAGTGGCAGTGACAAACGAGGAAGTGGCAGAGTTGCAGATGTCAATATTAGTCATTGGGAGTGACCACAATGGACATGATTAGAAATGAATGCATCAGACGGACAGCTCAGGTTGATCAGTTTCAAATGGAAGACTGAGATGATTTGAACATGTACACACGAAGTTTGGTGGATATACTAGACAAAGATAAAGTTGCCAGGCAGGAGGAAAAGCGGAAGACCAAAGAGAAGATTGATGGATGTAGTGAAGGAGATCACCCAGAGGGTTGTCATGACAGAGGAGGATGCTAGAGGTATGATGATCCACTGGAGTGGCACCTGAAAGAAGAAGACAAATGAGATTGATTATAATTTCTAAAGGACTTGATGATGTTTTCCCTTAGGAATTGCTTTTATTGTCAGGAAACATTGGTTATCTTCGTAGACATTAGTGTTTGGTTATGATTCTGTAATTGGAGACTTGAGAAAATAACTGATTACCAATACTAGAGGGTTCTCCTTCATGTTTTTCATTGTCAGTTTTGCTGCTGAAATCTAATTATCTGAGTGACTAATTTGTCATTTTCAATTAGGATGGCAGCTCAGAGTTCTCAGGAGCAGTGAAATGACAAGGTGCTGCACTGATTCAGAGCTGATGGTAACCATAACATCGACGAGCAGCGTTCTCATTCTCTATGGCTGTTATTGTTGGGTTTTCTTCGGAGCGTTTACTTTATCTTCAAATTGTGAACAAGCGATCGTGGCCACACAAGATCCTCTGTAGGAATGTCGTCTCCTTAGAGGGTGTCCCGAATAAGGTTGAGGACAACAAACCGTGTACTAACGCCTCTGTTAATGAGGTGCAGGACGTCTGCTGTCAGAACATGCTGCCGAGCATCCGAGCAATGTCAGATGTAATAATGTTGCTCATCATCTTGTCAGCACACTTCATTGAAGATAATCACCCCATTTCCTCTCTTCACTGCACAGGGACCGAAAAGGTCGCAGGTCAGCCTATCTAGATGAGTGGAGAGGCTCGGGCTGTGCTACTGAAATAGGACGCAGCTTGAATTTTAAACCTTGGGATCCTCCCTCCGGTCATTCACAGTCTGGTCCCTGCAATTTGCTGTAGATGATGCACCATAAGGTTTCAATTTGAGGCATGCAAACTTGTGTTTAGTACTAAACAGCATTTAAACCTTTTATTTAACTGTGAAGTTGTTAAAATATTGAATAAATATAAATGTAGTATTAAAACTAAAGAAGAAAAAAAAACTCGCAGACAGATGCTGTGTGTAAGCTGAAAAGATCCAGCCTTTTAAAAGAGGTGAATAGAGGTTTAAGTTACTGCGATCCATCTGGCTCACAGTATCCATAGGTTTGGATTGCTTTGGGGATTCTTACTTTAAATGTAACAATAGATGTACACTATCAGTAAATAACCTTTCCTGTGGTTGAAAACATACCCCCCCCCCAACAAAAGGACCATGATGATCCAGATGCCTTCACTCTGTGAGAGGGCCACGGGTAAGCAGTCAGGTTGCATACTGATGAGCAGACTTTCTTTCAAGTAAAAGTGAAAAAGTACAGGCTCTGAAATGTACTCAAAGTAACAAGGTACAAAGTAGCTCCTTGAAGGACAATTCTACTAACCGTTTTTGTGCAAAGGTAACTGAACCCTGTCCCATATTAATAGAATAGAATATAAAATAGGATTCTCTCTTTGGCTCTCGGTGGACGCATCTTTCTCCCTCTCTTATCTTTCCCTGCTTTGGCTTCTATGTCCTTGTCTAGTCTTGTCTAACTCTAACCCTCAGCGAGTCTCTCAGTCTTGTTCTCTAAAACCTAAAGAATTATGGATTTGATCAACTGGTCCCTTAACAAAACTGACACCTTATTCTCGACGAGAAGCCTGGGCTCGGGAGACCGATTGTCCTGCAGAGACGTTTACTGCCAGATACGCGATGGTCCGTTGCGTCGTGTGCCTGGCGACACTCTTGATGGAGGGCAATGAATGAGATCTACCTATTAGGAACAATGATAACAGAGTTCTGGCTGATCGGAGCTGGCTCGAACCTAGCTTATCAGAGAACAAAGAAAGCGGTTACAGCTGTTCAAAACCCCACAAAACTGGCCGACACAACTGACGATGGGCAAACCGTGAGCACTCAGACTGTGTTTATTGAACGCAATATTGATAAGATCTTGGAGAAGCTCACGGCTCTGCAACGGGAATTGAGAGACATGTAGACCAACTGCAAAACTGGAATGCAGTTGTTCGTTCGAACCCATGACAACGATCCCCTTCATGCGGCTACCCAAGGCCATGAGTGGCCGGAACAACATTTCTCCCTGATAACAGGACTGTGTTTTGACTATCTGCTCCTACCCTTCAAGGTCACCTGTGTCGGCTGAGGACTGTTGACTTTTGCTTAACCGGGTGAAAGGACACTCTCTCTCAAGTTGAACACAGGATACACACACACACACACACACACACACGCAAATCTCTCATGTACACTGACACAGACACACACTCACCCCCCTCCCCACCTCCCGACGCCTCTGAATGCTTACTCCCACCTGAAGTAATCAGGCGGATCTGTCCAGCGCCGGAAGACTGGCAGCAGGACCGGTCTGCTGTCTACATGGGTTAACTCATGACTCCCCACCACCCCGTTGCAAGTCATGTGATTTTACATTGTAAGATGTGAAGATTTATGTGCTTATGTGCTACGGTGGGTTTTTTTCTGTTCTCAAACCCCTAGGAGCTCAGTCTGGGAGGAGTTCTTTTTTCTCCTCCTCTTTCCTCATGTATTGTGTATTTCCACAGTTTTTCCGTACCTCAGAAGGGTGCTCATGATGGCGCCGGATCGTCTGGCAGCCTTTAAAACAATTTCCCTCGGGCTAAATAAAGTATTATTAATCAATCAATCAATCAATAATAAAAAATATTAGTGCATGAGAATACAAAAGTTGTTCAAATTTAAATTCTAATTAATGTACTTAGCATGAATCTGTTATGTAGGACCCCTGCTGTCAAAGAGAATTAAAATAAAAACTAGTTTGTGTTGCCTACATTGTAGAGGATGACTGCCTCGGTAAAATGAGTACAGTCAAGGGTTACAGTGGGATTCAGCAGGTGGGGTAACCCTAACATCTGTGTAGTGATTCAGCGTAGGGAAAAGAATCACAACTCATGATCATTTCTAATGTGAGCTTCCGTAGTTTTTTTCTTAGTGTACATGATGTGATCAGCTGACCCGCTGCTCTTTGAGGATTTAATGACCTGAATTCAACAAGAAGTCAGCAGATGTTTCACAGCTGTCCTGACCGATGTCCATCCTCTACACTGACACTATACTGTTTAAACTGTCTTTACACTAGACAGTAAAAAGTTGGAATTTAGTGAATGAATCTAAGCATCATCATCTTAAATGCAAATTCATCTCTGCTACACTTGATGTAACCTAAATCTGACCATGAGCACTGCAGCCACTGTGCACTAGTCCAACACAATGCTTTACTGTTAATTCACCCCATTAATGCAAACTAACCTGTTTATCCTGGACAAAACTACCCAGTATTTTCATGCAGCGTTTAAATAACACAAGTTTGTATAATCATCTTTTTTGCAGGACATTTCACGAAATATCAAAACACATCGTATACAAATCCAATACGTGATTAAAATGATGACATCACGTGCAAAATTTAAATTTGCAGTTTATCAAGCGTCACTGAGCAGTCCTTACCTTTAAACCTAGCCCGTCTTCCTACATATTTCTCCATCTCTGAGTGAAGTTCGCTCTCTTTCTTTTCTCTTCCTGTGAAATGCAGCAGCTGGACCTTTAGCTGGCAACACACTGTGGGACAAACTGCACACAAACACTTAAGAAAACGTCACTCCCTTCATGCTTCCTCCTCTTCTGTAGAGACACCTGCACTCACTTTAACCCTCGAGTATAAACACTATAAATGATACTGCTGAACCAAAAGAAACTAGCCTGTTTTGAAAATGTAAGGAGTAGAAAGGACAGATATTTGTTTAAAAATGTAGGGGGTAAAAGTAAAGAGTTAGAAATGAATGAAAAAGAAATACTCAAGTAAAGTACAGATACCAGAAAATTCTACTTAACTACAGTAAGTACACCCAACCTCTGCTGATGAGGCAGTGCTGCAAAAGTCCTTTACTCTGGTTCAACAAACTGAACTGGAGATTTTGAAAATGTGAGACTTTGAGCTATGTACCAATTTCCTGCATAGAAACACTCATCCTATTAAACATTGCCTCTGGATAGGTGTGTTAAATAGAATAGAAAAATATTTATTATCATTGCATGTGATGAGTTTTAACCTCTCATCGATCAGGTTAAATCTATACTGGCACTTTTTTTCTTCCTGAAGAAATATATAATGAATCACACATCATGTTCTGGGTATTGACTTCTACACCAACTCACATTCAGTTGACCTTCTGTTCATGAGACCCACCTCTCTTCTTCTGAGCATACATCTTTCCACATTTCTCTGGTCCACCTTTGCCTACTTGAGCAGATCGATGATCCTTACAGCCTTAAAGCCCCAGACTGTGGTGGTCATCACAAACCTTCAGACTCTCTGGTATATATGTATTTGCTCTGACATTAAGATCAAAAACATGCTCAGCATGTCACAGAGCTAAAATCTGCATTACATCACTACACAGTGATTAATAGAAACAAAGATAATAGTATTTCCCGAATGCCCCTGAATTTTTTTTCAAAAGAACTTTAACGGGTCGCTCTCAAATGTCCGAGAGGTTTTAACCACATGTCACGCAGTGGGAGAGGGGAGCTTCTGTTTCTGTTGTGACCAAACATCTTAACAGTTGCCTTTATTCACTTTTTTCATATACATAAAGTGTGTGTGTGAATGTGTGTGCATTTCTATTGTCCCCTCTGTTGTGTTCTGTAGTTCCTAGATGGCCACCTTCTACATTATCTAGACTTGCCTGTCACAACGCTCCACAGGGCTCCACATCCAGGACTGATGGCTGCTGAGTTTCTAAAATTGGAAATGATATTGGAATCAATAGATACGCATTGCATTATAGAAATTTGCCAGTTTCTCCACACAGTTTCCCCCTGAACAATAAAAGTGCAGATCATTCATTTCCAGCCGTAACTTCCTCTAGCCAGTCCCCCACGCTAAATTTCACTTCAATGAGTGCCTTAGCCATGACAACATGGTGATGCTGGTCGAAGCGGTAATGGTAGATGCTGTTCCTTGACCCGCTTTGAGACCACCACATACCTCAAACTAGGTCAGCACTCGGCACTAAACCCTAACACGCATCCCAAAACACACAATTTCACACTTTCTACTCACATTCCACGGACCAACACATATTTGTATTGATGTATTAGACTCATGACCCGAAAGTGAGTGTCCTTTAAGCGATGTGTCATGTCCTCTTAAGGTTACATACAAATGACTGTTTAATGAGATGTTGTCTTTGGGCTTGTCTCCTGGTGTCACAGCTGGCTCGGTTCATGAAAAAGTAATAAAATAGAAGCTTTAGGTGAGCAAACAATAACAGGAAATATACAGACTTCAGCACTTGATATGACTGGACTTTTTCCATGAATAATAATATATCTTTTGTGAATAACTGAGGGTATACAAGCATCACATCTCTGGGTAATGAGAGGCCTCAACAGTTTGAGCAAAAAGGTTTGTCGTCCAATCCCGCCTGGGCTCCTTCTGTTAGGAGTCTGTGTGCTCTCCTTGTGTATGTCTGTGTGGTGCTCGGTTTCCTCGGTTCAAAGACTTGATGTGAATAGTTATCTGGCTCTCTTTGTTAGGCTGTGATAGACTGGCAACCTGTCCTGGGTGTACCCCACCAATGTCAGCTGAAACAGGCTCCAGCATCCTCTGCAACCTTAGTTCTACGAGTACTTCACAGGATCAATTTTTGTTGACTATTCCTTTGATTTGTCATAAAAACAATCAATCTTAGCAAATAATCATAATGAAAGAATATTTAGTGTCTAACCATGGGAGTCCAAATGTACACATGGCGATATGCGTTATTTGTACAGGGGATGTGTGGTTTCACAGGTTGAAATATGGACAGGCTGTAAATATAGTCACATAACCTTTAAGAAGAAAATCGGTGTGATTTTCCCACTTCGATTTACTTTGGTTGACAGGCAATCTCCATCCTTCAGACTCTCTGTGCTTGTTTGATAATCCCGGTTTCCTTCCCACCCTACTCATGACCTTTCTGTGAATACATCACAATTCTCCGTCAGTGCTCTGACATTTCCTCGCTGACCCTCAACGTTCACTACGGGCCTCGGGATAGCAAACAACAAGGCCAGGTAGTTCAGACGCCAAAGCGGGGTTTTTTTAGTGTTTGAATGGTGACGGTACTGTTTTACAGAAAAAGGAGGAGATGCAATTGTTTAGCTGCCTGGGTCGAAGAAACTCTCTGATGTTGGTATAATGAATGACCGATGGACAACAGCCTGCACAGAAAAAAGTTTATCTGATGTTTTGCTGTCAGAATGATTCAGTCCACATTTCCGCACAGTACATATGGTCTGTTTACAGAATTAAGATTACTCTCGGTGAGCTATGAGGTCCAAAGGAAGCAGTGTCACTGACCCGCTGGTTTATCCTCATGCGTGAAAAAGGAAACACGGTGTGAAATGAGTTTCTTCCTGTGCACAGTCTCTGCATTTGCTTTTTAAAAAAGGACAGTGTAAACCTAATGAGGCGTGACAAACCAATCCTTTTCATTAGCAGGGTAAATTATGGCGTAAAACTATGCTGCACACAGGTGGATATACTAACAATACGGGTTTAAATTGGGGCAGGGATCTTCAAAGTCATTAGGCTCACAGTCCATCGATTTCCAAGTGAAGTATGTTTTTACCTTTACCAGTCTTGAATAAATACTGTACATAAAACATCTTCATGGGGTTTCTTTTTACAATATCAAACTCTTCTTTTTGTCATTCAGACACACATATATCAGTGGTAAATGGGTGGAAATGTTATGGAGACAAGCAGGAAAGAAACATATGTAACATGTTGAGTTTTCACTAAGAAAGCTAACTATTAGCTTAGGTTAGCAAACAATCTCAAATTCAGGCTAAACTGCTCAACTAGTTAGCGTATCTTGAGCAAAGTATCAAATCAGTGGATATTGCAAGCCAGTTACTGTATCTCTAACCACTGTACAATGTAAATTAGTAGCCCTTTAGCATAACCAGCCTAATAAAGATTAGTCCATGCATATGCATTAATTCATATTAATACCCTTTGCTCCTTTAGCCGCAGCTTAACGTAGCTTAACATGGACACAGATCTACTCAAACAGAATTGCTCAAACTGTTGAGGCTTCCCATTACCCTGATTCAATATGACTATAATGTTTTCTGCTGTCACTGATTCCTACGACATACCCTAAAAGACTGGCAGCTGTAATTGCAGCAAAAGGTGGTTCTACAAAGTATTGACTCAGGGGGCTGAATAATTACACACACCCCACTTTTCATTTATTTATTTGTAAAAAATGTTTGGAATCATGTATGATTTTGGTTCCACTTCTCACGTGTACACCACTTTGTATTGGTCTTTCACGT
>VOQK01037934.1:50227-62054 GCA_015052645.1 Benitochromis conjunctus
CATGTTAAAAAGTAACAGAGCTATCTTGGGAAATTTAGATTCAGAGGAGTTTATAGCAAAGCTGGTCCCTGAAACAACTCGATATATCCTGTCTCTGCTTCATGTTAGGGTGAAAGAAGATATTATGGCTCACACCAGACAAAGGCCTTCTGTTGTTGTGCGGCCATTTACACACAAGGCAGTGCCCTTCCACACAAAGGCACTTTCAGCCGTTATCGTTCATGTACTTTGTCACACCTATTTAGATCTTGTTTACAAAGAGATGTTTAACTGTGTGTGCACGCACGCTGCTTATGCAGTTACAAAGAAAAAGGAGGGGGAGGGGTTATGTGTAGGTTTACATTTTATGAGCTTGATGTGAAAAATCTTTGTGAGAGATTCACAAGCGCTCTCATGTGTGTGCGCGATGATTTGCAAAACTGTTGCAGAAGGCAACTTTAACGAATAAGAATAGAAATAAATGGAATTGCCAACTGTTCCCAGTGTTATTTAATGTTATTTTTTATAGGAAGGGTTTATAGACATGGTGGGCTGGAACCGACCTACCACAATATTTATATTTAATGACACATTTATATAAATCCAATTAAATTAATGGGAAATTCAAAGCAGAATAGGAAACCATCGAGTTGGCAGATGGCTGCCCCTCCTCGAGTCCTCCTGTTAAAAGGGAGTTCTTCCTTCCCACTGTTGCCAACTGCTTGCTCATAGGGGGTTGTCTGATTGTTGGGGTTTTTTCTGTATTACTCTAGGGTTTATACCTTAAAATATAAAGTGGCTTGAGGTGACTGCTGTTAAAATTGAATTGAAACAATACTGAAAACAAAACAGCACTGAAATCTAGACACAAAAGACTTGTAAATGGCAACAAATATGACATAAAGTCAGTCGCCTGATTTCAGTGCCAGTGCCCATTAGCTGATGTTTTTGTGTTACACTTAGCCATCCTATTACTTAATCATCTACAGGGCATGTGGTTTAAGCAAGTATTAGCAAGTTTTTGCTACACTGCAAACCACTTTGCAACCCACTTCTACCCCATTTCCTTACTGTCTGCTGCCACTAAAGCCTGCCCTGTTCTTTGGCTCTTGCTACTGCTCGTCGCCCTAAGATTTTCAAATATGAGCGCAGAACAGCAGGTAGCAAATGCTAAAAATAACCCAACAGCAGCACAAGTGAAATTAATTTTAAAATGCTATATAAAATAAACTGCTCTGCCAACAAGGTTAAGGTTAAATGAACAAGGTTAAGGACAAGGTTAGCCAATACTAGATGATTATTTGTGATCGCTGCTGGTCTTCAGAAGTGACACAGGTGAGCAGAGTGTAGCTTAGCTGAGACCATATTAGCATTTTTTCATGAGTCACCAAAATGTTATTTCTTGGACAGAGAAGTTTGGTTTCTTGTCTCTGCTCAGTTGCAGTTTGATGTCATGTGATTACTGTGAGTAACATGTTTCATCGTTTATCAGACACGAGTGCTCTGAATCCCTTAGACTCGTCATTTGGTGTGTGTGTGTCTTAACGTTGAGTGTAATTGATGTGACGCGCAGCTGAACCAAACCAAAGAGCAGGCCCTCACACCTGTGCACACTTTGAGCCTCAGCCCTCCTCTGTGATCACATTACAAAAGTCCAGTAGATGCTGCACAAACTGTGAGCAACGTGGGGAGGATGTGGTTATTTGTAACCCGGGCCCACCGGCTGGTGGATTTCCCATAAGGCAGAGCATGTGTCCAGTTAGTGTGTGTGTGTGGGAGAGAGAGAGGAAGGGGGGGGTTCATGGGAAAACAAATGTGATGAATCAATGTGGGTAATTATTTGTACCGGGGAGGAAACATATGGTTGAACCCTCAGAGGATCAGAATAGCAAAATCAGTGCTAACATTTTCTCTTTGGCACAAAGGGTTAACAGAGGCAGTCATACAAAAGGAAACAGTTTAATGAAACTATTTCAGAGTGTAGAGTTTGAGCCCCCCAAGTTTGCTTTGAACTGCTATCAAGTGCTGCGTCACATCATCGGAGGCGCTATGAAACTGAGTTGCTTACAAAGCACCTTCCACAGCATTGTTTCACTGTAATCAAGCATAGGGTTAGAGTGAGTCTCGTGATTCTGCTTTGACTCCGCTGTCGAGCAAATCACAAACAAGTCACAATCGTCTGCACTTCCTCATCGTCTTTAATAAAACAGAGGATGATCAGCAAGAGAAGACATAACAGTTGATGCTCTTAGCGGTTTCATGTCTGGGGAGGCTCATTTCCTGCCTTGGGGTTTGCAAGACTCCAAATAAGCACAAGCTAAAAAAAGCGTGACACTTTGTCTATACTTTGCCTCTTTATAACATTTATTACCCCCCCCCCTCCTCCTCCTCCTCCTCTCTCTCACACACACACACGCGCACACGCACACACACAAATAAAGTCAAGAAGCACCAAAAATCTTTGCAGAGCTTCAGACAAAACAGAATGAACCCTGAGGCAGAAGCAAAGAGAAAACAAACAGAATCCAGTCCAGTCATCAGCGATTACCCTCAAGGTAACGACGGATGGGAAGGGTATGATGGGTAGGGTGCTGCCAGATAAGTCCCTCTCAACACACACACACGCGCACACACACGCGCACACACACACGCACGCGCTGTCAAGAGCATTAAGCATAGATACAAAATAAGAGTTGATTTTGCTCTCACAGCATAAAAACACCCACAGTCTCTGTCGCATGTGTTTCTACAGAAAGAGATCACATAAATAAATAAAACACATAATTTAATTCATATTTGATAACATCTGAAAAGCAAAGCATTCTAATTATACAGTATTACATGACAAAACTTGTTTCACTTTAAATAGATAGGATATGATCAATAAATATGTTGCTGTTTGTGGTCAAATTCACAGTTTTTCCTTTGGAATGTCAAAAATGGAAAAACAAACATTTCCTCTTCCCCCACCGAAAAGTCGGATCAGACTTGTGCCAAAAAAAAAGGAAAAGAAAATATGCGTAGCTCTTCCTGTTTTCTAACCTTCTCTCCCCCTATTAAGAACAAGGCTTATTATTGCACTGACACTGGCCATTTGAACACGGCAGCATGTGACTGACCATTTCTATAACACCTTCTCACTTTGTTGTCTTTCACACATGCACTTGGCAGTGTTGGGGGTATTTTCAGGTCATGGTTGCGGGTGCAGGGACTTACCATGTTGTCATGAATGTCTGACCATGAAAAAGCTGATCACTCTAACAAGAAGGCCTTGCTCCTCCTCAGAATTTCTCAAGCTCAGGGCGGGGTAGTGTGTGCGTGTGTGTGTGTATGTGTGTGTGTGTGTGCTCATGCGTACACACCATCGAGAAGGCGGGGACAACAAAAGGAGGATGTGATACAGCAGGACTCCACTTCCTCATAGAGCTCTGTTCAAACCAGCGCAGTGCAGAGAGCGCCACCTGTCGGCGCTCGGCTGTCACAGCAGCTGCGTGCTGGTAAAATTCCACTCCCACTGATAAGAAAGTGCACAAGTGCAAGCAGGCTGCACTGAAATGACTTGATAAGATCCAAGGTGTCTTGTGACTCTTGTGGTGGAAATCAGTCGTGTGCGTTTGAGGGTTCAAAATTCAGCAGGTTTAATGTGTTTAACTACAGAAAGAGCAGTTTTACATGTGTTCACTGATGGCTCAGCCGGACCCCACCCATTCTCAATCCACACCTCGAAGGGGGTCAACACTCAGGACCCTCCTGCGTGTGTGAAAGATTGGAGTTTCAGTTCACAAAAGAAAGCCTGCTTACAGAACCTCGAATATCCCGTACAGCACATTTCCTCACACGCTCAAGGAAAACTCCTCAAGCCAGAGAAGAAAAGTTAAACATTAACGCTGCTAAAAGCCTCCTGGAAGCTTTAACTTCCATTTGGGGTTTTAAAAGCAGCTCTTTGAATTTGAGAACCAGAAGCTATTATGCGAAGAGACGCCAAAACAATTTTCCCTTGAGGCCTCCACTGCTATCGGCCCCAGCTGCATGAATCTTGAAAGCAAATTTTTAATGTAAGATCAGGAGGGTGATGTCACACCGGCAGTTGCATAATGGCGCCCTGCTCGTCTAATTACATTTCATCTGGGCTTTTGGGTGTGAATAATAACATATATGATTTGGGCGGACTATTAAATGTGCTTCACTGAATAAAAAGCTAATTTTGATATAAAGGCAGCTCGTGGTTTCTGCTTATCTCTAATTTATGAATGCAATTCACAGTCAAAGGAGTCTCGAAAGGCTTTACAACTTCTGCCACTGCAGCCATAGCCAAATTTGTTGAAACCAGCACCTCAGATATAAAAATAATGCTTCCTACATGGGCATAAAAATACGTATATTTAAGAATAAATTATAAGGAGCTGTACAAAAATATTTGTCCTTATATTTAAGATTTTAAAAATGTACAGGGTTTTATGTTTTGTTTTTTGTGTAAAGGAACTCCGACTCCTTTTGATGTCATTTAATTTGATGCTTACCTTCAGCCTTATGTTGCAAGATACGTCGCTATAATCGACTCTACAATATCCTTCACACCATTACACCACCAACACAAGCCTGAATTGGTTATACAGGGCTGCATGACCCATGCTTTCATGTTGTTTACTCCAAATGTGTACTACCATCTGAATGTTGAATTAGAAATTGAGACAAAGCAGTCAACATTTTTTTCAATGTTCTATTGTCCAGTTTTGGTGAACGTCTGTAAATTGTAGCCTCACCCTGGATGTCGCTGAGTCTTCTGTTACTTCAAGCTTTGATGTGCTGTCCATTCACATGCTTTTCTGCCTTGCTGAATGCTGACGTCAGAATGAGAAGACTGCTTTGACCTGATAGAAAAGCAACAGTAACTAAAATAGCTATCATTCTGAATGTAAAAAAAAAAGGCTACAGCAGCAGAAGACCACACCCGGTGCCACTCCTGTCAGCTAAGAACAGAAAACCGAGACTAAAATTTTGGCAAGGTCACCAAACATTTCTGCTACAGCATTTAGAATTTAGCACAAATAACATCCAGCCTCATATCAACAGTTCAAGCTGCTGGCATTGGTGTAACGGTATAGGGGATATTTTCATGGCACACCCTTGGACCCTTGAGTACCAACTGAGCCTTATTTAAACACCACAGTCTACTTGAGCGTTGTTGCTGACCATGTTCATGCTGTTATGACCACAGTGTAGCCATCTTCTGATGGCTGCTTCCAGCAGGATAAAACACTATGTCATATATCCTTCACAGTCATAAGATCTCAACGCAATGCAGCACCACTGGGATGTGGTGGAACAGAAGATAATGAAGCCATGTGCAGCAACAAATGGATGATGCTATCATGTCGATAGGGATCAAAAACTCTGAGGAATGTTTCCAGCAGCTTGTTGAATCTGTGCAACACAGAACTGAGGCTGTTCTGAAGGCAAAAGCGGGTCTAACCCAGTACTAGCATTAAAGGTAGTGAGTTTACATTTGGTCTTCTTTGCTCACCACTGAAGTGGAAAACATGAATTCCTTTTTGTTATATTATTTAGTCAGTCTTGCATGTTTGCAAATAAAAAATGATGATGGATGTGCTGTGCTTTTGGGAAAAAAGGAATAAAGCAACAAAATAAGCAAACTGTCTAAAAAACAAACACAGACTAAATCAGCCTCCCTCATCACTTCATTTCCATACAGTCCATAAATCCCTGAAGGTATCACTGAATTGTTTTGTCAATATTCAGATATGCTCCCATTCAGACAACATCCAATTAATACATAATCAACCTTTCAGCCATGCAATTAAGCCTGCATTTTTCACTCATTCACGTCATCAAACCGTGTTCAAGGCTTCCACGAAATGCTAACAACTACCTGCGAACTTGTGTGTCCGCTGGAACTTTTCTGGTCTTAGCTCCACAACCACGAATTATCCTAAACACTCATTCATCTTTTTCCATCACAACATGTAATTGCAGCACAGCTGAAAGACTTGCCTCATCTTGTCACGAGATGTGTTCCACTGAATTCCTGTCTGGAGGTCATTTGGCTGCTTGGATGCGAGGATTACATGTTTCTGCACGCTGAACCAAATATCTTTCATCTCGATCTCAGCAGCTGAAAAGAAGGAACATAAGGCTATAATAATATAGCTTAACGCAACACAGATTTGAAATCGAACACTTCGTCTGGGCGACACCCTCAGCTCCTCGTGTGGTTTAGCACAGGTTCATCCAGATTTGTTGTTGTGGGAAAAACAGGAAAGAGGCGTTAAAATACACAGAAGTTTGGCCATGAGAGTAACCTGGAAAATCCAAAAGCACACACCTAAATCCTCACGTAAAGCATTAATCCCACAGAACATTTTAGATAAATCACAGACTGACAGCACAGCTGGAAGGCTCTGCTGGCATACTTTCAGATTAAACAGACCACAGTGTACTCAAAGGATGATTCTGGGATTCAGGGTGACACTTTCATTGCAAAGAGGTTTCATTTGTAACATTGCATTAATCCCTGTTTTTAGGGGGGGGAAAATAAAAAATAAAAAATATATACATATATATATATATATATGGAGAGAGAGAGAGAGAGAGAGAGAGTTTCATTTTAGGAAGCTGGTGGGAAACTACCTGAGATACCTTCATGAAAACACCGACTTTGTGAGGCTACAGCTCCATCTAGAGGTGAATACAGGCATTTTTCTCCCGTGGAGACACATTCAACATGGCCGCTCCCATGTAGACGTTTGCTAGGTTCACTGTTAGCAGGAAGAAGCCGCAAACCATGAAGGAAATCAGGTAAACACGTGCAAAAGTATATTTTAATGTGTTGCTAAGTGGCATATACTGCTGTGCATTCAGGAGAGCAAGGCTTCATTTTGCAGTGAGGGGCAAAGATCACCACATTAAGAAAAATACATATTCATATTTTCATCTTTGCCTTTGTGTCTTTGCAGCCACGATGGATCCAAAGGAGATGCTCCGCTGTGCTCTTCAGATAGAGAAATTCAGTGCAGACAGAAGCTATGGGGACATCGTGACCCTCCTTGGTGACCTCCAGAAGTCTCACGTCACATCGGAACAGCTGGAAACAACAGACATCATCAAGGTGCTCTACAGGCTCCTAAAAACCTGCACTGATGACAGCGTGAAGAAGACAGTCAAGAGCTTGCTGTCCAAGTGGAAGAGGCAGTACACGAAGGACAAGCAAGGAGTGAAGTGCACAGAGGAGAGCGAGGATCCTGAGCTCCCCGCCGGGGTTTCTTTATCAAAAGAGGCCGTGGGTGGTGCGGTTCCTGTCCAAACATGTGATGGTGGAGAGGGGAATGCTGCAGGAGAACCGGCATCTTTGCAGGCTAAACCTGGACTTAAAACTCGTATTTCTGCTGCATCTCCAGATAACGTGAGAACCAAATGTGTGCAGCTCCTCCTTGCTGCCCTCTGCCCCTCGGCCCCCAATCAGGACAAGGCTGCTGAGTTGGCTGGAGACATCGAGCGGCACGTCCATGAGCTTCATAAACACAACCAAGTCAAATATAAAGCCTGTGTGAGGAGCAAGGTGGCCAACCTGAGGAATCCCAAAAGCGGCCACCTGCATCAGGGCCTCCTGAGCGGCTCCCTATCCCCCGAGGCCTTCGCCCGCATGTCTGCGGAGGAGATGGCCAGCGCAGAGCTGCGGCAGCTGAGGGAGGAGTACTCCTCCCAGGGCGTGAGTGAGAGGCAGCTTCCTCAAGGGCTAGAGGGGACGCGGACGGAGAAGATTCGCTGCAAAAGATGCGGGGGGTCAGACTGTAGGGTGACGCAGGTGTCCAGAGGGGTTCTGTTCTTGCCTGCGTGGGTGAGGCAGGGTGGCCCAGATGAGGATGCAATGACTTTTGTGACCTGCAGCAGGTGCGGCCAGCAGTGGTACCATAGTAGCTGGGTCTGCCTCTGAATCCACATGGATAACATACATGGCTAAGGAAGCTAATAGCAGGTTAATCGATGTTGTTGATTGGTTGTTTCAGCTGTTCTGCCCACTGTAAATTTGCATGTGTTTGAGTTGGTTTTCCAAGTTTCACCCTTAGTTCAGTGGTTTCAATTTGGTTTTCTAAAGGCTTTCCTGTGACCAGTTAAATGTTTTGAGTGTCATAAACCGAGCTCTGAAACGGGAGGATTGTTCTCATGGGATGCAGAGCGGAAACTTTCCTGCAGGATGAAGTGCATACTTGTGGTTTAAACCAGATTTTTTTCCCATAGTATTTGTGCTTCGTCTTCCATCCATTCACCACTAAAACCCGCAGCTAAAAGCCTAAACTGTATCTTCACTGGCTGAAATGCCAACTCATTGCAGTCGCCGACTGAAACCATGGGTTTTCAAGAAGTAGCTGTCGTCATCTTCTTCCCGCTGAATCATTTCCTGTGTCCTCCACTCTGTAATAGCCCTTCATTTTATTTCTACTTTCAGTAGCTCATTTAACTGCTTTTACTGGACACTCTCTCTCACATTTACTGATCAAAAGATCCATTAATGCTGTGACCACTGATTTCACTAATGCTTAATTTCCAAAGCTTTATGAAAAAAAACAACATTCTTTTGTACTTATTGTCAGTATTTCTGAGTATTAACATGGTGGGGGAATTCTTTTAAACATGCCTCTTCTCTACAATATCCCATTCATTTGTGGTAAACTGAATCCAGCAGATGAGACATGTGACCCCCTGAAGAACTCCAAGCATGTAAGTCAGTAATCTGCCCTTCCTAGCAGCCGGAGGGGCGGATATCCCATGGTGCTCCAGCCAGCGTGGCACAATGACTCACATACACGTCACTGTGACATCACATGAAGGAGTCTTTTTTTTGTGCGTAAGGATGTTACAGAGAAAATCACTTATTTTTATCCTCAGCTGTTCTTTCTGCGTCATTATTTATGTCACGTCCTGGCCCATTGCTGCTTTTCTGATCTTTGCAGCAGGCTCTTAGCAGGATGGCCAAAGATGGAAAAAAATCCCCCCATATCTTTCCAGTAAGTGTTTGGTATCTCGACACTGCTGCATTTCTCTGTATTCCATCTCTTCTCACATGCTCCTTATCTGTATAGTAAATAAGGAGCATTTTAGTGACGTGGCCTGTCAGATTGATGCTCTGCAGCCACATACAGCTGTGGTCAGAAGTTTACATCCACTCATAAAGGGCATGGCTGTATGGCATGCTAGTTTTGGGCTTTTAATGATTTCTTTGAGATGTTCTGTTTTCAGGGTGGAATGATTGTACGGCATCCATTTTTAATTACTCTGATTCAATAAAAGGACTAGCTGTTACAATCCCTGATAGTGCATTGCTTCAAATGGAGAAAGTCTTGAGGGATGGCTACTATGAGGAAAGGCAGCCCGGAAGCTTTACCAGCGGGACACATCATCAGTTGTTTCCGTCAACTTCACAGGGTGTTTCGGCCTTTTGTCACAAATTATTCTACCAGTTTTTTAACTTCCTCGGTTAGGTTTAGGGATTAGAAATCTGATCTAGAGTATCATATTTATTAAAATTTTAAAGACACATCATCAGTAGTGGACCTTGGATTCATTGGTTGTTTCGGCCATTATCACTAGACACCCTCATCCAAGGAAGGCCCTGCCAGGGTTGATCAGGCCCCGGAGTGTGTCACTGGTTTATGTTAAACAGTCATTTAAATATTTTAATAGGTGGCGCAGAAGGTTCTACAATGTCTTAACAAACCTAAGGTCTATTAACTTCTCATTAGGGATTATGATTGGCTACAGAAGGTAGCTTATCTTTGCAGCAAAAAAAAGGATTTGTTTGCCAGCACTAATTGGACTGACTCAGAATACTCAGAACGGAAAGTCCAAGGAAGTCATTGAAGAGCTAAGGAGGAGAACGGAAGATTTACATAAGTTGGAGGGGCAGGCGTTGGCGAGATATTTAGGACTGTTGCCTTATAGCAAGAAGGTGCTGGGTTTGAATCAACCATCTTTGTGCGTAGAGTTTGAATGTTTTCCCCAAGTCTGCTTGGGTTCTCTCTGGCTACTTCAGCTTCCTCCCACAGTCCAGTTAGTGGGGTTAGGTTAACTGGTCATTCTAAATTACCCATAGGTATGAATGTGATCGTGAATGGTTGTTTGTCTCTCTGTGTTAGTCCTGTGACAGACTGGCAACTTGGCCAGGGTGTACCCAGCCGCTTGTCCTATGGTAGCTGGGGTAGGTTTCAGCCCTCCTGCTTCCCTGAATTGGTTAAGAGGAAGAGAATGGATGGATACACAAGTTGGGAAGGTCTCTTGGAGCCATTTCTAAACAACTGCGAATTCCATAATTGTCAGTTCAAACAATTGTACGGATGTGTCACCGCTGGAAGAAGACCCAGAATGTCAGACTGATTAGGAGGAAATTGGTTAGGATTTTCCAGAACAACCCAGGAACCACAAAGGCTCAAGCCTGCCATGAACTGGAAACTGCTGGAATAACAGTGTCACTGTCCAAAGTAAAGAGAGTTCTATCCCCTGCTCCAAAATTGACTTTTAAGCTCAAATGAAATTTACAGTTGCTCACATGGAAAAGCCCAATGCCTTCTGGAGAAAGGTTTTATGGTCAGACGAGACAAAGATTGAGTTATTTGGTCACAGTGACGGAGACGTATGTTTTGAGGAGTTAAGGTGAAGCTCTCAAACCTAAGAACACGGCACTAGCTGTCAAGCATGGTGGTGGTAGCTTCATGTTCCAGGGCTGTTTTGCTGCCAGTGGTTCTATACATAGCACAAAGTGGATGCAATAATGAAGAAGGAGGATTACCTCCAAATTATTCAAGTTAACCTCAGATTGGAACTTGGACACAGTTGGGCGTTCCAGCAGGACAATAATCCCAAACATACGTCAAGTTGATCAATCTTCGTTTTGAAATTGATAAAGCAGGCTAACATTAATCTTTGGTCTTCTCAAAGTCATGACCTCAGTCCTACTGAAAATTTGTGGACTATGATTAAAAGCCAATACAGTGCAAGGAAACCAACCAATTTAAATGAAGTCCACTCTTCTGGGAAGAATTATTAATAAAATATCCAGAATTATACCCAAAGCTTGTTGATGGCTATGAAAAGCATCTGGTTGAAGTACAACTTGCAAAGGAAAATTTACCAAATATGAGTGTGTGTGTGTTTATATATTTGAGCCCTAAAGTCGTCAAAGGTGTGTGCTGTACAACCATTCAACAGCCCCGCAAATAATTAAAAGCCCAGAATTGCCATGGCACTCATGCCCATGAAGAATGCATGTAAATTTCTTACCACAGTTGTACCTACTTTCCTTCTCATGCATACATACACAGACACTAAAGATGCAAAACGCTAGTCTGAGCTCTTTACTTCCGCAGACGATGCATAAATGTTTAATATTTGCACTTGCTGTTGTAGTGCAGGAAGGATAGTGCAGCAGGGTGTGTGGATTATGATCCCTTAAAACAATTCTTATCTGCTTAAAGCCTCTTACAGTTTTTTCTGATTGCTTAAGCACATTTTATGTAACCATTGGCTATTTTTGCAAAACTCTACACACAAATAAGAAAACCTTCCACCCAATTATCAAAACATTGTAGTTCTCTTGCAAAAGCGAACACAGCTAGATAAACTCTGCACACCTTCGTAAAAATGGTGTTTTCGTATCAAACAGTACACACAAGCCATCATCTACTAAGCACACAATGCGCCAACTGCACACTGATGGTATGAATACATAACACATCTGGCTTTTGCTTCCTCTGTGTACAGATGTCAATTTGAGGTCATACTTTTGTCACAGTGTCATGTACACATACAAGGATCCAAACTTCAAGTATTGGTGTTT
>VOQK01037943.1:2663-26952 GCA_015052645.1 Benitochromis conjunctus
GTGCAAAGGGAAGGCTTTAGAGCCCAAAGTGGCAAAGGTGTTGACATTAAACTTCCCAGATCCAATCAGATTGGATTCACAAAGGCCTGACACCCCAACCCACAGCGTTTGCTGCCAGTGTCCTATGTCAAATGCCACAGGACACCCCCATAGGGACTATGTCCATTACCAAAAGGTCAGGACTGAGTTGGTGGCACCATGGAGACCTGCACAGTAGGCATGTTATTTCAATGTGGATAGTTATTGTAAGTATACAAACACAGAGGCCTGTTTTTGTTGTATGTATCTGTGTTAATGACAAAAAAACCTAAACCATAAATGTTGTCGCTTTGACTCCGTACTGTATGTAGGCTACATCATTTATTCAACAAGCCAGCTTTTTGGCATTTATTAGCAGATTTTAATATTTAGGCTGCATATTGTTTTCTAAAAATATTGTTGCACTGTACTGAAGTTGTAGTCATAAAGATTAATAACCAATATCTGCTCACAGATGTGTTATCATTTGAAATGCTTACTTTATTATTTCAATTACCAAGATTATTTAAAGTTTGTGAATATAGTTGTGAATTGCATTTTTAGTATTCCTTATAGGTTTTACAAGGGCTGCAGCCATGACTCACTTTGTATGTGTTTTTGTTAGTGAGCATTTTTGAGAAATTAGATTTTTGCCGCCCTTCTTTGCATGTTTCAGACTTTAGATTTAGTTTTTGGTAGCCCACTGGGGAAAATAAAAACGAAACAATAACAAAGGAAAACAGTTTCTTTGCCTCAGTAATGAAATTTTGAATTAATAGGCAAAAAACAGGTAACCATGCCAACATTTGGCAGTCTTAACTTCAGGTCAAAATTGCTGTTGTTGCTCTGCAATGACTGACATTGTGTATTTGAGATGTTCTACACACATCAGGGCATTAAACTACTGAGATGCTATCATAAGTTATTGTTTTGTCTTTGGATATATTTTAATTTTCACTGTATTCAATTTTATGACTTTGATTCCAGTTTTTCTGTATTTTTATTTATTTATTAACAGTCACTGAAGTTTATGAATATGCAGTCATGTCAAAAATCCTGTGATTCACCCCATGATTCAGTAGCTTGTAGAATCATCTTTAGCAGCAATAACTTGTAGTAATTGTTCTCTCTATGACTTTATCAGTCTCTTGTATTATTGTGAAGGAATTTTGGTCATCTCTTCTTTACACTGTTGCTTCAGTTCATCAAGGCTGGTGGGCATTTGTTTATATACAGCATTTCAATAAAGAAACGGATTCTGACTAGATTTGCTGCTGTGCTTTGAATTCCTTTTCACTGCATCGCCCAATTTAGGCCAAACGAGCAGTTGGACAGATGGCTTCCTATTTGACTCTAAAATACTTTGGTATACAAAGGAATTGATGGTCAACTCAGTGGCAGCAAAGCAATCCCAAATCAACACCCCTCCAGCGCCATACTGACACAAAACAAAAAACACACAATTTTGTTGTACATGTTCAATGACAATAAAGGGCTATTATAGTCTATTCTAACCTATTCTACTGTATTCAGTTGGTTTGAGGTATTTGTGCTGATATACTGTGTTTGGTTTACTCCAAATGTAGCACAGTGCATTATGACCAAACATCTCCACTCTGGTCTTGTTTGTCCAAAGGACATGGTTCCAGAAGTCTTGTGGTTTGCTCAGATGCAAGCCTAAGCTTTAGTGAGAAACAGCTCTTCCAAACAAACCACAGTTGTTCAGTCTTTTTCTTCTTCTACTGTCATAAACTTCAACTTTTAACATGCTTGAGTTTGCAGTTTCTTTGAGCGTCGCATGGTTTGATCTTAGGTTGAATTTGATGAAAAGCCCACTCCTGAGGAGATTGTAGCACTGGGGTTTACACACACCTGAATGCCTCAGACCAGCAAACTCCCAAAGCCTTAGCTTTTGTAGAGGTGCTCACACTTGCTGATGATTAGTTAATCAAGTGTATTTGAATAACAGCACCTGGCTAGTCTGGTTTTTGCTGCCATGTCCTTTTGTACAGTGAAAACGTTTTGACAAGTGCTGTATGGTTATGTTTTTCAATAACAGATCTGTGACAGTACTTTATTAATAGTGACAATGGATATGTTAACAAGAACACTTACAGTTAGTCTTCTGAAAAGTTACGTTCCAGACGTAGCACACCTTCATACTTTCAGTTTCAGTTTTAATCTACGAGTCCTAGAGCACTTCTGAAGTGTACTTGTGGAGATCTTTTACTAAATAGCAAACCTGACAATCTGCCATTTATCATCCTTGGGACATTAATCACTCTATTCTTTACGAGCGCCACTTTCCAACTCATGTCAAAGAATTTACAGCCTTGTTAATCTCAGCTGCCGTAGGTAGAATAAGAAATGAAGTGAAATTCACCCCCTTCTACCCGCTTTGCCCAAAAATCATTGTGTAGGCAATGGTTCAGACAGTTTTGGCTCCATTACATCCAGGAGACATTATTGTCTTTGTATTGGATTTTTCTAACCCCCTCCACCCTGTGGGGTTTGCATTATCTCCACTGACTGGGTGAATATCTGTGGCGCTGATAGCGTCAGAGCCGAATTAGATTTGGCAGTCTTTAATGCTTGTATGAATACCAATTGCAACTAGTTCAACATTTGAATACTTCTTAATGTGATTCTTTGCACTCTGCTGACCCTGACAGATGGAGAGAGAGAGCAGGAAGCAGGAAAAAAAAGAGACTTAACTGAGTGGGTGAGCGAGGAAGTGAGAATAAAAGCGAAGGGATCATGCAGATTAGAGCCTAAATAAAAGCCAAATGAGGTCTTACTTGAGAAGATGTGGCTAGATAGAAGTAAATGACATGAATAGATTAATCTTGGTATGATTAAATGAAGGTACATGAGATCATGGGTTGAACAGTTTTGCTCTATAAAAGTCTCAACTTAGCACAGGGTGTTTAAACGTGCTTCTGTTGATGATTTAAAAGATTTACTCACACTTAATCAAGTATTAGAATCAAATTCTTTGCAGATGATATTAAGAACAATGTTTGTTGATAAACTGGATTTACAGAAACTGTTTGGTTTCTTCTAGTTATTAGTTACTGTCACCACAAAATGCAAGAAGTTCTTGGATCTTTGTTGTTGGTTTTAGCTTGAATGTTTTCCCTTCTTTTATACTTGAATTTTCTTGAATTGACTGTATTATTCTGCCATACAGTGTTTGTATTACCTTTGGCTCATGGTTTCCTGGGATAAAATCCAACCTCTGCATAATCCTTAATACAATAGGAAATAAAAGAATGGATGACTGGTCAGTATTTGTTCATTGTTTCAGCAGTGTCATAATGTTTAGCTCAATCCACTCAGAATGGATTTTCGAATTTCATTATGTGCAAACAAAGACTATTATCACTAGTAAACTGAAAGAGCAAAATATCAGGTCAAAATTTGATCCAAGGCATGCTGGGATAGTGTTCAGCATCCAGCCTGCTGTGACCCAGAATAAGCAAAGCTCAAAAGTGAGTATATACATGAATAAATTGTACTTTTAATCCAAGAAAGGCACCAATACCGAAAGCTACAGTACAGTGCAAAAGTCTTAAGGCTCAATTTTCTGCAAAAACCACTGGTTAAAATGCACCTGAAACCATGACAGTGCTGCCACTATTCTTTACAGATGGCTATTGACACTGTTATTCATCCAATATTCGTCAACTTTTTGAACTAAAACTTTCCTATTTGGATGAATCGCTCTATGTGACCTGTTGCCACTGATTTTCAGTATTTGGCATACCTCAGCCTTTTCTCCCAGTAGATGGATGAACTGAAGGGCCAGATGCATTACTCAGGTCCTGTGTCAGGTCTTTTACCTCTTTCTTATTTTAGAGAATGTTCATCTTTCTGTACATACTTTTGTTTTTTGGTTTAACACTTGTTCTTCACAGTTTCCTCAAAGGACACACTGTACACCATGCAGAGGTATACCACGTTTTTGTCTACATAGCTCCTTGGAAATCACTTTGTTGGAGCACAAACACAATTTTATGCCTGTCACACTGTTTTTATAGCTCCAACTGAAAAAAGCAAAATAATGTGTTTTTCTGACAGGCTGCTAGTAGCATCGGTCCTAAAGATACCATTTAAAATTGCTTCTTGGTGATGTTGTCTGTTATGTGTAGACACAACACAGGTTCATGCCTTGGGTTAAATTTCTCTTTTATGCTCGAGTGATTCATAGGTCAATGTTAAGTGACTAAACACATTTTTTTTTTAATGTAATATTAAGTATAAGGAGTGAAAATTAGTGAAAAAGCAGCCAACGTCCAAAGACAAACTTTGAAAATCCTTCAGAAAGCCTGGAAAATTGATCTTGGCTCCTTGAAAGCAAACTATAAAGAATGATGGGTGGCTCTAGACTTTTGCAGTCTTGTACTTCCCTTAATAAAGAATAATTCATGTCATACTTTTCCAATGATTTGGGTCAGTAATATTTAGTACTCTGTCTACTTAGACTGAAATTATAGGAAAGCAGAGGTTGGCCATGATGTTAACACTGAGTACCTAAGTACATGTTACTGAAGGCAGGTTTATTTACATATAGAACCCTACCATAGCCAAAAATGATACACACTCATATTTACAAATCATCGTGATTGCTTGATCATTACTTTCATTATCAGATAATAGCTTTCTTTTGATAACACTAGTCTGATGTTCAGCTAAAGAGTTTTCACAAAATGCCACACACAGTACAGAAACATATGTCATTTCTGTTTTTAACATGGAAATCTGTTTTTCAAATCTCCTTGTGAGAAGCAGCCATCACTGTTATGTTGTGTACTCTCCACTAGAGTGCGCAATTTTCCTTCCCAGGTTTGGGTTACACTCAGCACTTGAACTGGAGGGATGCTCTCTTTAGTCGAGACATTTTCTTCTTGTTTCTACTTCTACAGATATAACACAATATGTAGTATAGGATGCATTTTCCTTTTAAAGCTTGTAAAGTGAGTTTTAAAGTATATCTCACTGCAAATAATCCTCCATTAATCCTCCCAGTATAAATCCCCGTTGAGTATGCTGGCCCTTTGAGTAAAAGGAGGTTAATCTGCATGCCTAAACTTGGAGAAGGAAAGTTAGGATGTGTTGAAATGTATATAAAAGCGCTGCTAACAATGCAGAAATGTGGCAGTCTTTTTTTTTTTTTATTGTAAATTTTCATTTTCATCTCTCCTGTTTTTTTTGGTTTTTGTTGCTTTTTTTTGTCTGAGGGGTTTGTTGAACTGGACTGAATCCAAACAAGTGAGTTGTTCAAGCCATGTAAACACACTGTTAGCACAAACAGATCATTTCCCGTCACAGACTGCTAGGCAGTCGCAGCGGTTGACACACTAGATACGTTTGCAATTACTCAGTAGTGCCAAAAGCAGTAGCTGTCTAATGAGCTAAGAGAGGTTGTAAGTCACAGGCCAATGAGATGTGATGGCTTGAGCAGATTTGTATCCATCATGTAGAAAATCTCCCCCCTGGGCATCCTCCATCTCAGCCATAAATGAGGGTCATTTGTTAACAGGCGGTGTGCTTCAAATGCCAGCAGAGATTGTCTCAGAATCCAGAGCACTTTAGATTAGCTTGATGCATGTACATATTCTACTGAGCTCTTTGTGTCTTAAAAAGGGTAATGATGTGCTAAGTGCTATGAAGACTTTATGAGTTTCCTGCAAACGGGGTATATTCGTCTTCTTTAGGAAATCACTACATCCAATTTCAGTTGCTGGTAATTGCATTTATCTTTCCCTTATATGCAGAAATGTTATGAAATTAGTTTAACTGGTTTTAAACTGCACCATGGTGCAATATCGCTAACAGTGCTGCAGCTTAATATTTAAAAAGATAGATAATCCCTATGTAGGCTTTGGCAGCTCTCTGGTCCTGTGTACAGATGTATATATAATAAAGTCGTGTCCTTTTTCAGATAAAAAGTGTAATGCAGTTTCCTTGGGGTTGGCTTATTTAAACATGCAGCAAATAGGCTGCAAGGTGAACATCGTTTTTAAAAAGCTGGGGCAATATTCACTCCCCCGGTCCTTTTCTTTTGATCTCTACTTGACCCTGAAAGAAATATCGAATTCAGCCATTAAATGCTCAACTATATCCAGTTAAAAATGACCCCACAAAATTAAATTCAAGTTGGTGGCTGAAAAACCAAAACGTTTAGAAAAGGCAATAAAAAATATAAAAGGCAACAAAAAGAAGGACAGAAGAAGATTTTATCTGAACTGCTTTCAGAAACGCATTAGTCCCTTTGTTAATACATTATAGATTGGCAGCTTTGCTAACTTTATAGAAATCTTAGACATTTTGTTTAAACCTCCGAAGGTCTTCAGCTTGTTGAGCTTGCTATTCAGACTTTAGTTACTAAATAGGTTCAGAGTGCTGCAGTTTTGACATATTCGACATAAAACTTCAAACATCAAATGTGAATGTTCATGACTGCTCTAAAAAGGGGAGTGCTGCCGTTTTCACCACCCACAAGGTTGCTGAAGTGTGCTTGACAAAGAAGCATTTAATTAAAAAAAAAGATATTTCGTAAAAGGAAAAAGCTAAAGAAATGTATTTAATGTGGAATTTAGCCTTGCACAGACATTTATCCTCCCTAAAGCTCGATGAAAAGACCTTGAGTCAAGTAGGAGTGCCTTTCTAGTGCTTGCCTTATGTTTAAAAAAATAAAAAAATCATTTTATTACCCAATTGATTAGCTGTGTTTTCAGGTTGTACTCTTGTTGTATTAATCCATAATGGACAGCAGATGTCCCTGCTGCCCTATCTGGTTCTCTCATCACTAGTTGCAGTTGAATGGAAATGGTTTATAATCTTATTTTTATAATCTTATTTTTTTTTTATATTGTACTGTAAAAAATGTTCACAGGGCTGAAGGTTTCCCAACAAATGACTCTGACCTACAGCTCAGTGTGCACCAGTAATCACAGCCTGTATTGATTTATTTGATTTGCCCATTTTCACAAGATCTACTTTGAGGGTCTTCATCTTTTCTAGGTTTCAAAGTGAAAATATAAAGAAGACCATTTGTCACCGTGAGGCACGTTAGGGCAGCAGCAGTTTCAGAGTGGAGCAATATTGATTGAATTTCTGTTTCTTCCATGATCTTGGTTTTCAAAGTTTTTTCTTTTTTCTTTTCTCTCACTGAACAATTCATCTTGAGCCAAAAACGAGGGGGGACTTAATGCTTTTTCTACCCCACACAACAATAAAGTAATATATTGAAATAAATCACACAAAATCAACATCCATCCTGCTTCCTTACCCTTGTCTCCTTAGCAACACAATCCCCTTTGCAAGTATGATGAGATGCACCTTTTTCAAGCTTGCCCAGAGGTTGTGGAGGGAGTGTATTATTATTTTTATGCCAGTGTCAGTAAATGCACATGTGTAAGAATATTATCAGAGTGAATATTACTTGTTATGCTGAATCAAAAAAAGATGTACCATGGCAACATTGTGCACTTTGAATGAATGATAATTCAGTTATTTCCAGCATACAGACAAACATGAAGCATTATAAAAGGCTCATAATTTAAATAATGTTAGCAATGTGGACATCAATGTGAGTCTGTTAGTTAGTTAACTCCATAAGCTGATGAGCTCAAGAAGGCACATACATTTACCTGTCTCAGCAGTAAAATAACATATGACGGTGATCTAAGCCCAAAAAAGAATAAGCAGAACTGCAAATATCCTCGATTCTCTCAACACAAATGCTAGGCCTATCTATCTGCACAAGGTTAACTGTTTACAAGGCAGCTGTGTTACTTCAGTATTCTTCTGTACATAAATAAGACATGGTCTTCCCTAACTAGGCATCTTCAAATCCTGGAGCCATTCCACTGATGCTCCCTGCACTGCCTTTTGAACATCAAGTTTTGGCAACACATAACAAACTCGAGTCAGACGTCCTGAAACTTTTCAAGTGTTCGAATACAGTTAGGACAAAGCGGTTACACTTGCTAAGCTATGTCTGCTGGATGAATTGTGGCAGAATTGAAGAAGCTGGTATTCAGTAAACTGGCAAAGGGAACAAGGTCATGAAGATGCCCCAAAAAGTGGCTAAAGGCTGTGCCAAGGAAGATTGGAAGATCTTCAGGTTTGACCAGTAATGGTATAAATAGTAGCAGATCACAGTACTTAAGTCTGGTTAAAGGTCCATGGAAAAATTACTTCTTGTAATTCTCCCTTTATCTAAAACCTAAATCAGCACTTTGCTGATTAGTTTATGGTTTCACTGACTTTTTTAGTACAACGTGATACTAATTTTGTAAAGGATGGTCCCAGTTAAAGTGAAGAAGGGTACAGATGAGTATACTTTTGGTATGCTTTGGTTTCAAAACATCAGGATAGCAGTGGTGAACAAAGTCTTCATAGCAGCACTTAACTAACAGGGAGACGTCCTGGTACATACACAGTCTTTAGGTCCGCTTTTGGTCCTGACTGCAGTGGGTTGCTATGAACATTTATACAGGCACATATGGTCCAGCACAATATCAGTTCCTAATCAGCAGAATTCCCCTGCATAGTGCCAATAGGAAAATTGTCTCGACATCTGTCAAATGGCTTACCATGAAATCCCCTCAGGGGAAATGTCCTGGACCTACTGTAGTGCTATCACAATGTCAAATCCAAAACTGAAGTGTTAAGCATACAGTCCCTGCTAAAATATCATTTACCACATGACCACAGTGCCCAAGTAGCTTCACCCTCACAGTTTTGCTAACGTGACAGTTTTGATGAATCCTCAGTACCTCTATGGTGACAATACGTAGGCTAGTTTGACACAATATCTGAAATAGTCCCATCTCAAAATCTTTCAGTAATACGTAGATAGCTTGAAAGAAACAAAACAAAAAAAGATGAGACACAAAAATGTAATAGACTGACAACTCATTATGTTCATCTTCACAAAGAGTTTATATATTAGTGCGGTATCTCTGGAGAACAGTTAATCCGAAAGCCCACCTGTAATCCTATTGTGTTAAATCAGGTCTTCTACAAAAGTTCAGTCTTATCTTTGAAACCTTGGGAAAATTCTCTAAAAATGTTAAAAATGTTTCCACTAAGGAGGACACTTTAATTATTAAAGGATAATTTAATATTGCTTCTAATCGTGCATGCCTTTAGTCACAATATTTAACCCAGGTACCCAATATTTTGTACTGTGGGTTCTCCTAAAGCAGCGCTGCTCCACTGAGCAATGGACATATGACTTTTTTGGGTGGGTTTACCACCCATAGATGCAAATTGAGATTGTTATCAGTTATTAGTGGGATGCCTTGTCTTGCCGGTGAGGTTGCTGCTGTTGTCTTGGTGATCTGGCACGTGCCAGAGTATCGTTCACACGAAAGCCTTACCAGCAGAACATTGCATTTTAAGGGGATACGCAGTGTTTTTCCCATTTGTTAGTGTTTTTAATGTTGTCTTATAGCCTACATAGAGCAACGAAAAATACACCTTGTATTATATGTATGTATTATGATGCAAAATTTGAATTGTAAATTGCTAGATAATAAACGATTTTTTGTCATTTTGTTACTTAAAAATCAATATTCAAAATAACAAAGACTCGGCACAACTGGAAGATTTACTTGCGTATTTAGTGAATCTAAAGGGCGCATTTTATTCTATAGCCATATAAACTAAAGGAGTTTATCAGAATCTGTGTTCCCGGCTGTTTTCTCCTAATTTACTTTGTTTGACCGGCTCTGATGTCTGTATAGGGGAGAGTGCACTGTAGCCCGCGCCCCCCCTCCCGTCTCTAAGCATGGTATGGTCCTCGCTCAAGAAGTGCCTCCAATTCTCCGTCTGAAGGGCTAATTTATTTCCAGTCAGAAAGTATCGCAGCACGCTGAAGTCTTACGCCCTCTGCCTCTCAAGTATCTGAAAGAGCGCAAAGCTGGACCGGTACATAATGACCATGTACAAGGGGAAGCGTCGCAATCATCGATGTAAGTTTACACAGATCGTTTGGGCTTCGTGATACACCGAGGACATTTTCTTTATGCTGATGTCGCTCTGTGCTTGGCATAAAAATACAAGTTGCAAATACTAAGCCGTGAATCGTGCATGCCAAGATGCAACCCGATCGCTTTAAAGCGGGCGCAGGGCCTTTTTTTTTTAAGTAGTTGAAATATGCATGAAATGTAATCGTACATAGAAAATTTCAGATTTGTCAGCAAGCAATTATCGGCTCTGTCATATTGCATTCTGTTGTTGATCCTGTGATGATGAAGTGTTAGATCAAGTCACCTGCTGAGCCCTGGCTGCTTCTTTCAAAACCATCTTTGCACCTGCTCTGCTGCTCTGTCTGTTGAAATACAGCCTATTAATTCTGCTGAAGTTTGCTCACACTGCCAAGAAACGTGTTATCAAGGATATGAGCTTCGGTGGTTCATTTCGCATACAGTTATAATTATATACCACTGAGTTATTGCAGTTGCAACAAACACCATTTGTGCTCCAGAGTGCACAAATTCATGTGAATTTTATCTTGCTGGTGTTTTGCATATTCACGCATAGATTTCTGTTGTGCGCACTCTGTATGATCTCCGTTCATTTCTGCATCCGTGAGGTGAGAAAAAAAAAATATTTGGGCTCATTCACAGTATGATGTCTAAACTCACTGAGCAATTTTGCTTCTGAATTAAGCTCTACTTATGGGCAAACAATTTACAAATGCAAAACTATCTGGGTAATTAGGGGGTTGTCTTCTCTTAGTCTTTTTTTTTTATTTCAAGCAAAAATGTCATTCATGAGTTTTTTAATTACCTCAATTTGCAGCTTTTCTGTATCTCATGTGACAGTAGAGTGAATATCTGTGGTTCTCTGTGGGTCAGGGGAAAAGAAACACCCTGATTAGAGGATTAGACTAAATGGTTATCTGAGGAAATAATCAGCTGATTAAATAATAATTAGCGGCTGTTATTATGCTGTAACAGAATAATAGAGTTGGTATTATACATCCTGAAACGAGGCTGTCAGAGCTGTGTGCGCACTCATACTCTGCCACAGATCAATGCTGCCTCAGTCGAGAAACTGGAAAGATGACTTAACAAGTAATTAAGTACAATGTGGCAAACCAGTGGTTCACTAATCACCAGTTGGCACTTCTTGGCACAATATTGCACAAGTGCACACAGTCAGTTATACCGTGATCTGCCCCCCTTCCTTGTCTCCTAGACATCTGTGGAGTGTGATAAAGGGTTTAAAGTGCTGCTTTGTTGGCTGGTGTGCACTGTATAGAAAGAACACGTTATGGTCTTTTTTTTTCTTTCCAACAGAGAAAATGGAAATGTATATTGTGCAGTGGCTGGAAATAGAGCTGGCTGTATAACTTTCTAGATTTGCAGCTTGCATGTAGACCGTGTGGGAGGAAAGCCAAATTTGGACGCAAAGTGTCAAGAGACAGAACAAGCAAAGAAATCCAGGTGCAGAAAGAGCAGGAGGCAGTTAAGGAAAAAAAAAAAAGACAGTGAATCTATACGTGGGCTCATATTGTTGAAGAGCTTGTTTAAGGGCTTGTTCTGGACTGTATCTGCCAGCTATTAGACCAGGGAGTCCGTGAGAGACTGCCAGCGGCTGTGGACTTACAGGATGGATTTTTTTTTTTCTGTGCTGCTATATTTGAGTCTAGTCTTTGGAAAAGTCAGACAGAAAAAAAAGATGTTCTTATATGAGAAAACTACAGTTTTCTCATGGAAGCATCTCATGATACTGGACAGGTAGTCCAGGCAGCCTTATCAGACCTTTCTGCAGAAATGGGAACTCCAAAAACTGCAAATTCACACGCTCAGCGTGCTGAGGCGTGATCACTTGCAAGCACTAGTGGCTGAGAGAGATGATCAAGAAAATATACTGGAGGGCTGCTGTAACTTATTAATGCAGATGTGGCCGTAGAAAGGATGCTGTGCATCTTTGTTATGATTTTTCAATTTTTTTTTTTTTAAAAGAGCAGCATACTACAGATTCAACAACAATGCAAGAGTGACTGACACTTAGCTGTGAAGAAGTTGTGCAGATTTTGGAATGTGTTAGCTTGAAATCATAGTAGTTTATGATTTATTTATTGGCATCAGCAGCTTAAATTTTGAAAATATAAAGCTTTAAAAACAGGGATTTGTGTATTGATCAGTTTATTAAAAAGACATAGTCCCTTTCTTTATCAAAAAGGGAACTCGGTGTCTGCGGTGTTGCCTATTGTGATTAATTTGATTAGGAAAAGAAAGCGTCTCGGGCACTTTCTTGTGTCTGGGCAACAGCAGGCGTATTTGAGTTGAAGTCTATAAATATTTAAGGTTTTGCAGGCCAGGAAACTTTGGAGATCAAATGGGGTTTGAGCCCTCTAAACCTCAGGGATTTGTTTTCTGTGCGCTTGTATGTATTAAACATTTATTTTTGTACTACACGTTCCAGCGATTCCATAAAGGTAGCGGGAAACTTTGATATGTGATACGTGGAAATGAATATTGATAAATACAAAAGCGAACTTCCTTTAGACTTTCCTCTCCTTCTTTTTTTATGTGTCTGGACTTGAGTTGTTCTTGTGTTCGTTGCGATTTTTGAACATGACTCAAGGCTGCAGCGTACGACCAAGAAATGTGTTTTCATGTGCTGCAGATGTTACTCTGTTCCTTTATGCGTATGCCGTGCTGCTGATGGGGGGGGGCAAGTGAGGCAGGCTGTTACATCTTCTGTCAGATGTCCTCCATGTATCTCAAACCATGTGTCAAGGATAGCTGTTTTTTTTTGTTTTTATTTGTGAGTGTCAAGAGTTTGTATGTGAGAGTCCTTTTTTTCCCTGCCTTACAGACTAGACCTCTTTTCAGTTTATCTCCATTTTATCCCGAATTTCAGTTTGCGTGTCCATGGGAAGGAATACGAATCATGCACAACACAATCCTTGGTGGGGCTGTTAAGCGTCCGCTGCTCTGCTTCTCTTGAATAAATCACAAGCAATTACAGAATATAATCCGTTCCAGATACTTTATTTGCTTCCTTGGATGCAAGTTTAAAAATTCACCAGCTGTGCCTCCACACCTTTTTTTAAACATAGGAACCGCATCACACGGCGCTGTTCTGGAGACGTGATTTTATCTGTCAGAAAGGACCTAATGAGTCTCCTCTGCGGCTGATGAAATAAAGTGACAGAGATGTCACAAGATGTCACCCCCCCACACACACACACAAACCCGCATCCCCAACCCTCCACACCCACCCCCTGAGTCCTCGTCTCTCTCACCAGCAGCGCCACGCTTGTTTAGTGGAGCAAAGGCTGTTTGGACTGTTGCCAGGAGAAGCACCAATCAGTGTCACATAAAGACAAGCACGAGACATGTGCAAGAGTGCTGATGTACAGAGAAAACACCAACACTCACAAGAAAACCCTGCTAATTATTGTCTACGCTCCTAATAGGCTCTGGGGGAGGGGGTGCTGCTAAATGCCTCTTTTTTTTCTCAGTGTGAAGAAAATGACTTAGAAAAACACGTTTTGATGAATGGTGTTTAATGAAGGGGCACTGTTTGTTTTTATTACTTTGTGTTATAAAGCACTGTGCAAAAAAATTTGAAGTCACCCCTCATTTCTTTATATTTTGCCTCCGAGGAGCCACACTGTTTGTAATTTTTTAAAAGTGATGTTTAACAGTAATTCTTCAGCCTTTCTGAAGGTCTTCCAGAGTTTAGTCCCATCCTTGCACCTGACCTTTTTCAGAGGAATGTTTTCTTTATTATTTTAAGTCACTTAACACTGACCTATGAACGATTCGGGCATAAGGAAAAAAGACTCCTGGCTCAAGGGGTGAACTAGTGTTGTGTCCACAAGTAACACCAAATTAGCAAAGAATCATTTTTAAATCTTTAGTCCTGTTGCAGAAAACACATGATTTGTTCCCACTTTTTTACTTGAAACTGCAAAAAAATGCCAACGATAAAAGTTTGACAGGCGTAAAATATTATTATTGCAGCAACATTTAATTCCTAAGAGTTATTTGTGGAAAACTTGGCATAGTGTGAAGTGTGTCCTTCAAAAACTCGAGGAAACATGTAAAGGACAAAAGAAGTGGCAGATGAACAGCATCTAAAAGCCATGTTCTTAAGAAATAGGAAAGAAATCCAGCAAAGACCTGACACAGGACCTCTGACATCCATCTGATCATTCAGTTGATCCATTTACTGTTCACTGAAGCCTCATCAGAAATGGTGGCCGTCAAGAAGCCACTCCTGACAAGATGAAACAAAGAGAAAAGGGTGAGGTGTGCCAAACTGCATACGAAAATCATTGGCAGCAGGTCTTACAGAGTGATGAATCTCAATTTGAAATATTTGGTTTAAATCACCAAGTCTGTATATATGAAGAAGGTCAAGGCAGACATACGGTGAGTGTCTACAGCCACAGCCGATAAAACATGGTGGGGACTCTGTCATGGTTTGGAGCTACATTTCACAAAGTGATGTTGGGAATCGTGTCAAGATTAATGGAATTATGAATGCGGAAGTACATGCAATACACCATGCAATATAATCTGAAAACATCTCACGGAGCACAGCTTCATTCTTGTGAATGTCAATGTTCCCAAACACACTGCTAAAAACTAAATAAAAGAAACAATAAAACATTGTCACTCGTGGATTGGCCTCATCAGAGCCCAGACCTCAACATTATTGAAGCAGTGTGGGATTATTATTGAGACAAAACAGAACAAAGGGCAGCAAACATCCAAAGAAGAGCTTTGAATAGCCCTCAAGAAGCCTGGTGAACTATCCATGAAGACTATTCAAAGAAATTATAAGGACGCTTGACTTTATCCCGTTTTCCTGGTAAAATTTTAACAAATGAGGGATGGCTAAAGACTTTTGCACAGTCCTGTACTTACACTGTTACAATGGTGGATGTTCATGCAAAACATGGGCAAAGTTTCAATCAATGAGATCAGTAAATGTGCCGGTAACTCCAAATGAAAATAGCCTTTTAAACATGTTTGCAAGGGCAACCAATCACAATAACTAGCAATTAGCTGAAAGGCTGCACGAGGTCCAGCATAAGTTAACAAAAGATCTTGAATCATGCAAAGCTACTCTAGTAGAGTTCAAAGAATAAAAATGTGCAGTTAGAAATGAGCGTCTCCCTGTTCAGGTCTATTGCATGCCAGCTGCACAATGCATGTGCAAGTGGCTTTTTCACCTTAAAGGTTTATAGTGGTCTTTACATTCTTTTGCCTCTCATCCACCCACTCATGCTAGCACAAGAGCTGTTCAGCTGTGGTATTGTAATGAAACCCAGCATTTTAAGAAGAATGAAAGAGCCAGAAAAAATGATGGAATGGAAAGTGTGCACAGTAGGTCCCATTTAATACTGGATCAAATGTACAGTGACAGCTATGACTCCAGCCTGTATGTACCAGTCTGACGAATGGTGAAATTAATGTCTGTCAAGTGTCATGGCAAATGCTCTGAAGTAATTAGAGGACTCTCTCTCTCTCTCTGTCATCCATCGGCACTGAGCGCTCGTAGTACCTATGCAGGGATGAGCAACATGGGTTTTGAAAATTACATCATATTTTCACGCCGGTAGGCCAGCAATGAGCCTGTCAAATTTCCCCAAATCAGTAATTCAGTTTATTTCTTGGTTAAAAATGAAATATAAATGTCGTACTGGGAATTTGAAAGCAGCACCTCAAAGATTTCTGTTCTAGATTTAACACTAAAGAGCTAAAAGTCCCTATTTTTAGTCGCAGGGAAAGTCGCTGGCAATATCCCGATTATTAACAGCTGTCGTGAATGTTTCTCAAAAGTAACACTTGTTCTGCTATGACTATCAGCTCGGTGTTTGTTTTCATGCCTCGCTTTTCATCTCTAAGCTCCCTCGCTGTGCCATGCTCATGTATCCAGCAGCCTGGATCGTCCGCTTTTTGAAGTGTATCATTGTTGACTTGCATGAGACAGCTCACTAGGTTTACAGGTCACACAGAGGGATGTGATCTCAAACCAATGCCATGCCTTTATCTGTTCTGCGGGTGCCTCAAGGGGCTGGGGATTATAAGCTGATCTCCTTGAACTTTGGTCCATGCAGCAGCAGACACAGGCGGCGAGGCAGTGAAGCAGGCTGAAAGTCACACATGAGAGTTTACAGGAGAACAGACGCCTGCATTTGTAATAGGATGTCCACAAAAGTCCTCTAATCAGTCATGATCAAATGGGCGTTTCGTGAATGCCAGCGTGTATTATAAAAGTTGGAGGATGGAATGATTCCTGTTTGGATCTGTATTCGCAGAATTTAAAGAAATGTAATTAAACCCTATTAGCAACAAATCAAGGGAGCGCTTTTACGACTTGTTGAAGTGAAGTAGAAACCTGGCTGATGTTTTCACAACATTTTTTCTAAAGAATTTCTAACAATTTAATAATTTCTTACTTAAGTGTGGCTAAACAGAGACATTACAGTACTGGAAATTTAATAACCAGTGCTGATAACAGTAGATTCTCAATACTTAATGTGATACTACAATAAAAAAAAACAAACATAAAAAACAACTATTAGGACATGAAGTGAAATGTTTTAGCCCACTAATGTTACTACAATGTATAACATTATTACATTAGGTGAAGAAGCCATTCTTAAGGAAGCGAAACAGGGAGAAAAGGCTGAGGTATAGTAATTTTATTTAAATTTGCTAGTCGTTTTTATTTTTATTTATTGCATTGTTACATTAAGTTACATTATGTTAGCTTAAGCATTTATATAGAGTTATTCACTGCAAACATTTTAGCCTGTGGTGCATATTTGATTTTACAATAGCAGTGCCATCTGTCTGAAAAAACAGAATAGCAATGCAACGTTCTTCCATACCCGATTCTTTCTGCCGTTCTTATAGACGAGTCAGGGCGCAGCTATCGCGGCAGTGACACTATTCGCCATCTTCCATGTATAGTTTTTTTCTTGAGCTTGTAGGCATTCTTCTTAAGCATGTAAGGATAGACGAGCACATGCAAAGGCATGAGCTGTCCCCATCAGTTCTGGAAGAACTGCAGCTTCGGTGCATGCACTGCCAGAGGTACTCATGGTACTAAAGGAAACATTTACTAAGTCACATTTTCTGAATTATAGCTTCAAAAGCAAAATTAATCTCTGGTTATGTCTCTGGGGCTAAATGTGTACAATGAAGCCATCTATCAGGCAAGCAGTCCACTTTAAACTTTAATGCAGTATGAATTTTAGCTTCTTTACAGAATAAAATTTGTCTGGAAAGACAAATTTCATCACTTCACCCCTGTGATGAAGCTAGTGTCACGTTAAAAGTTGTGAAGGAGCAAGTTACATATACAGCAATGAAAACTCAACTTTGCGCTTTCAAATTCTTGCCATACATTGAAAGATTGCAAATCATGATCCAGCCAGCAAGTTTGAATGTACGCATGTCTTTATGTTGGGGGGGGGTGCAACTAATGAAACTAAAACTAACTAATGAAATCCTCTAATGGTTTGTATGAATTACTATATTTAAATCACGCATGCCATAATTAATACTATAAGAGTACAGTTTGCCAAACGCCAAATTCAAATAGAAAAATGTAGAGTCACATCACCTCACCTTGAACCTTGCTTCATGGTTCCCCTGAAGAGCCTTGCTCAATGTTTGATCTTCAAAGGTTCCTAGAACAGCACCTTTGATATGCAGATTGTCCCTCAGTCTCCTCTCCACTCTTTTTTCCATGTAATTAACACAACACAACAATGTAAGCCTACTTCGTCTTTCTTTCTGCTGAGAGGTGTCTGTAAACAGGTTTGGGGTTTTTTTTATTTGCAATTCCTAAAATCTTCCCTGCCTAGAAAAAAAAGGTAAAGTTATTTCCATTTGAGGGCACGGCAGCATCTTGTGACCTTGATTAATAGCTCCACCGGCGGCACAGAAAAATAAGAACATGGCTAATATGCGAGAACTACAGTAAGATAAAGAAATATGAGGTCTATGTCTGAAAAGAGCTGCTAGACCTTTGTGAAAATCAAAGCCTGTCAGGGCACATTGTTCATCCACTGCAGTGACAAATTTGACTGTAATTCACTCTGAAATTTTCTGGAAATCTTGTACCTGTAATGTGGCCTGTGTCAGTTCTGGGACGTTTTTCAGACAAGCAAAGACGAAAGGAGTATTTGTAGATTTATTATGCCTGCAACTGACAGGACCTCACCTTACTGGTCACGGAGGTACAGATTTGGCACTCAGTGCAGCATTTTTATATCTTAGACCTCCTGCGTCCTTTCAGATTGGTCCAACTTCACTATTCAGTGAGTCCAACTCAAAGACGGCCAGATGTAATCTGCTGGAAACATGAATTTCCCACATCCCCACCTACGGTATTCCTTTTGCGCGTCCATCGCCTGCTAAATTCAGCTTCTTCGTTTTTGCCCTTGTCTTTGCTTCTGTCTCTCCTACCGAGACACAATTTACATGATTAGTTACTTTGTTCAATTAACTGAGTAATTGGGGAGATAGGCGCCAGAGTTTCTCAATCTGTGAGAAGATGATCGGCAGCTCCTTCCATGTCCTGCTCTCTTTTTTTTTCTCTCTGTGGAGAGGAAAGTGACATGAAATAACTCACGAATGAGAAAAAATAGCCAAATGTGATGTAGAACCATCAGCCCTGGCACGCAGGGAATTTTATCATCTGGTTTTTTTGGAAAAGTCCACATTTCTCATTTCTTGAAGGTCCTTGCTGATATGTGCGCATTGTATTCAACCTGTGTTGCATATCTACAGTGTAACTCAAAGAGGACAGCAAAGTTTTTTTGGTAATGAGAAGGAAAAAAGGCTTTTTTGTCCCTCAATGGCAGCAGGATGCTGGGTCAGAGAGAGCTCTACAATTTTAGCAAACCTGATTTGATCCTTGTATCAGAGCATAGTGACAAAGCACAATAATTTATTTTTCCTGGCTTCCGCATAATTCTACAGATTTATGTTCTGGGCTTCAGTTTCTGTTTACTTCAACTTAGAGAAGTCACATTATTTCCATTAGTTTGCCATAGCCTTCATCTCTAAAGGCTACACTGCCCAGAACACCAGGTAATCTCTTATTCAGAGATCCTGCTTCTCACATACAAGGTCTTAAATAGTCAGGCCCCATCTTATCTTAATGACCTTATAGCACCATGTCACCCATTAGAGCACTTTGCCCTCACACTGCAGGCTTACTTGTTGTTTTTAAAAGTAGAATGGGAGGCAGAGCCTTCAGTTTTCAGGCCCCTCTTCTATGAAGCTAGCTTCCAGTTTGGATTCGGGAGACAGACACTATCTCTACTTTTAACCTCTGCCCGAGGTTTCTTCCTGTTAAAAGGGAGTTTTTCCTTCCCACTGTCGCCAAAGTGCTTGCTCATAGGGGGTCATATGATTGTTGGGTTTTTTTCCGTATGTATTATTGTAGGGTCTATCTTACAATATAAAGCGCCTTGAGGCAACTGCTGTTGTGATTTGGCGCTATATAAAAAAATGGAATTTAATTGAATTCACTGTAATTTAATGAGTATTAGTTGTGTTGTTGTCACCAAATTGGCATCAGACATGAAGACTTTGAGAAAACTGGAGTTTCACAGGGTAAGATCTGATTATTCCTGTGATCTGAGGTCAACAGCCAGTTTTTACACCCACTAAATGAAGTTCTGCGACAATATTTTCAGAACTTGAACATTGGGTTTTTTTAAAAGTCTTAAAGACTGAACATTTGCATCAGCCTCATATCTACTTTGTTTTTGGTGCTAATTGGGAAGTGATAGCATGCAGTGTGACTGAGATGGTAACTGAGCATGTAATCATTGTCATTGTGAGCCTGACATTACCATTTAGCTCAACATTAATCCCAACATGCAACAGCACTGCTATAATCTCTTCTTTCTTTGCTTTTGTTTGTCAAGCTCAGTTTTGGGGGTGTTTTTAATAGAATGCTACTTGAGAGATGCATTTGATTTCCACTTTTCTTCACTCTGTGTCGTGTGATTTCTGTGGTTGCTTGTACCAGCAATTGCTCAGGTAGAATTTAATGCCAAGTGAAGCCTTGGAGCATTGTTAATGCAGAAAGCCGACTTAATTTTGAATGCCCGATTCACAGCTGTAGTGACAGTATCTGAAAAGGTTCTTATGGGTAATGGCGCCAGTTGTTGGGCCAAAAATATGGGCTCTTTATCAAGATGCTCTCTCGAAATTATATCTTGTCAAAAAAACAAAATAATAAGCAGCTTTACTTGAACAGCTACTAAATAGGATGTTTGCGAGGCGCCATATGTCTTTAAGCCAAATACTGGATCTCTGCCTGTTTATTTTCAGTCTTTATATCGAAGCCCACACATGTAATGACTGCTTCATCAATTGTTGTTTTCTCAATTATAGCTTCTGTGCCGCACCACAGCAGGCGTCCAAACAGGTCATTTGCAGCTACGGAAACCGACAAAATCAGCTGTGTTTTGGTTGCTGGGTTTTCTCTTAGTGCTGAAAGGACATTTTGCCCAAGCACAAGGTAGTTTGACATGCAAATTACCACTTTGCTGCTGTGTTTGTGTGTGCACGCTTTAAAAGGCATGACTCACTTCAAGTGCATTTTGGTCAAAGGAGTTTGTGCCATATTTCTGCTCTCATTAAGCCTGTAAGCTTAATGAGTAGCTGGAATGCAGGTTTATCTTAATTAGCACTGATCACACTGATGGATGTGACTTATCATATGTTTAGACAATAGTATTTACCACTACATTTTAGAGAAAACCCTGTACGAAACGAGCTGTTGAAGGCTGGAGGGCTGAATCGTCACTATACCGATAGCACACAGAGATGGCTCGTGAGAACAGTACATTGCAGAAGGCAGTTGGTTTCAGGAATCTGCCAATCTTCCAGCACTCTTCCCACAGTAATATAGAAAGGTTCTTTGGCTCACTAAGACACGCTCTTGTCTCTGCCTCTTCCAGACCTTGTTTTGACCCCTGCTACCCATGCCTGTTAGCTCTCCTCTTCCTGAAGCCTGAGGCTATTAGCTGGTTTTCTCCTCCCTATGTTTGAGAGAGGAGAAGAAACGGTACACTGTCTCATTTTTACGACACAACAGAAAGCAAGAGAGGCATAGAGATTAAAGTCTGATTTGCCGGCTTCAACAGGACCAGCAGATTTTCGTCTGTTCCGGTAGTACATTCATATTCTTCTCCTTATGTTTTTTGGGTCTTGTCAGTTTTCACAGGAGTGCTTTCTCATTCCCAGTCATTCCCGTACAATATGCTGCCATATGGCTTAGTTTATAGCTGTGATTTATTCAGCGCCTTGACTTCCATTGCTCTGCGCTTATTCATCCCTTGCTAATGAAAGGAGGGGAAGAAATAAGACTTGTGAAGCTTTCGTTGGCGGCACAGGTGTCAAATAGAAAGGGCCCCACAGGTGATGCTCAGCACTGAAATGTCTCATAATGAGCTTCCTCACAGTGCGCAGAGACACAGGAAGAAATGTGGGCTGTGAGAGAAAGTGACGGATGGCGAGGTGGGTTAGATATCATCTTGCGCGAGTTCGTGTGGAAGGAAAGGGAAGGTGATAGAGGGAGGGAAAGCGAGGGGGATGGGAACAGACGAAGAGACACATTGAGTGATAGGGTGAGACCGAGGGCGGAACAGGAGGCATGAGCAAGAGTAGTCTGAGGGAGACAGAGATGTAAGGCAGCAAATGAGACCAATAAAACACACGGGCAGGTTCCTTCAGGGAGTCACGGATCCTTGTTTTCTTGACAGAGGAACACAAGTCTGTCTTCAGTGATTACTTACGCTTCGTGCCTCTGTCTTTCCATTGCAATTTACATCCAGAGCCCTGTTTTCCCCCAATTCCTTAGCCGAAAAAAAATGTAGCCTTAAATTGTTATTCATACCTGGGTTATGCTTGTTTTAGTATCTACAGACAGACAGACATGCGCCGTCTCTTAGAGATAGAGAATTTGAGGCTAGCTTAAATATATTTATAATTAATTTCAGCACTGAAAGACTGAAATTGCATTATGGGTACATTCGCACACCTGCAAGGTCAGACCTTTTTTTTTTTTCTTTTTTTTTGTAATTATTGCCCAGGCTGAGCAGACCTTCTTTGTAAGTCATTCAGCACCACGGACAGCTCCTCCAACCATGGCTGACCAGAGCAAGTGAGCAACCCAAAACTAAGGAAAAGGGAAGAATAGAAAAAAGGGAAGATTTTATTTTTTAATTAATTTATTTATTTTTCCACTGAGCATCTCATTCATAGCAAAATGACTTTTTAGTCCTACACAAACTCAAAGTGTTCTGCTAAAAGTGGATGATCTTGGATTGCAATTATATCCTATCAGGTCCACTTCCCACATACAGAAGTGACGATGCAAACATGAAAACATGTCAGTTTGCATGCTTATATTATCCCAGACAAAGCTTTAAAAACAGTGTTACAGCATTTTTACAATTTACAGTCAAAACAATTTTTGTCCTTAAGCTTAAAGCGAGACCACGTTATTATATTTGAATATTTAATACTTTTGATAAACATTTTTGATAATCAAGATCTTTAATAAATTAGTACGAGGTATGGGGCAGCTGTGGCTAACAAGCAAGTCATCAACCAATCAGAAGGTCAGTGGTTTGAGCCCTGATTCTTGTCTAGACTAGTCTGCATGTCAGAGTACCCTTGGGCAAGATAGTGAACATGAAGTTTCCCAAGTGTAAGTGTGTGGATGTTAGGATAAAAGTGCTTGTATGAATGGGTCAATAAGGATAGCAGTAAGGAAGCACCTGAAATGCTCAAACAGATTAGAACAGCACTATATAAGTACTCGTCATGGTATGTAAACTGTTTGCCATGTCTCAGATTTCCAGATCACTACAGAAATGTGCACACTAAGTTTAATTTTTTTAGGAAATACAATAAAATTAATAAAAATATCTGGCATTTTTTCCATGTCTTCCTCCCCTCACCCCAACGGTCATGGTGGATAGCTGCACCTACCTGAGCCTGGTTCTGTTGGAGGTTTATTCCTGTTAAAAGGGAGTTTTTTCTTCCCACTGTTGCCAAAGCACTTGCTCATAGGAGTTCATATGATTGTTGGGATTTTCTCTGTCCTTCAGTGCACAAAATGTGTTATATAATTTATAATTCAACCTCTACATTATTGCACTATTTATCAGTTGACACATAAAGTATTTCTGTTTACTTATAATAATAATAATAATAATAATAATAATAATAATGTATACTTTATTGATCCCGTAGGAAATTAGTCTCTGCATTTAACCCATTCACACTCAGTGAAGCAGTGGGCAGCCACCAATCTGGCGCCCGGGGAGCAGTATGTGGGGGATGGTACGGTGCTCAAGGGTACCTCAGGGTAGCCGTTGGGATACTGCAAATAAAATCCCCAAAGTGGAAACTCCATTATTATCACAGACATCCATGTGAGAAAACCTGTGATCACTACAGTACATTTGAGAGCACCAGTAATTTTTTTATTTGCCCAGCTGCATAACCAGAGTTATAAAATAACCTGTGAATTATGGCTCCACATATAAAGGAATTGGCAGAGAGATTGAAAAATTGTTAGAATTCATAAAGATTGAATTAAAACTAACTCATGACGATTAAACTAAACAGCTAAAAGTCAATTGAAACACAGCTGCAGCAGTACTAGGGCCTAAAAATAATCTTTAATAATACTAATCAGGCATCATCCTAGAATCTCGATATGGAACACAGACAGGCAAGAGGTAACTTGGCACAAGGGTTATCAGTGAGAATCAGTGAGTTTCTGTGACAGCTCGAAAAGCAGAAAGGACATTGCATAACATCAACCATACTGGACAGCATCCAAGAACACAAAACCCTGGCTTGCTCTTTGGCATAAAACTATAAGATTAAACTTCAATTAAAGATTAAAGCCTGATAAATATTCAGAATCCCTCCTTTAGTCAGATCAGACTAAGATGAATTTCTGAGCCTCAGATGAGGTAGAACATGTTTGGCGTGAACCTGACCAAGGACTACTGCAGTGAATTTATAACCCTGATAGTGAGACACAGAGGTGGAAGTGTGACCATACTGAGAAGCATGAGAACAAAAGGTGTTTCTGAGACGGCATTTACACATGGCACCATGAATGCCTGTGGATATATCAAAGTTCTGGCTAACAAAATGACTTGGCAGAAGACGAAGGCGCTGACATAATAACCATCCAAAAACACAATGCCAAAACTACACCAAAGAAG
>VOQK01037943.1:42242-52938 GCA_015052645.1 Benitochromis conjunctus
TTGATGCGTTAGCCCTGTGATAGACTGGTAAACTGTCCAGGACAACTGGGATGTGGTTCATAAGTGGAAGAGAATGGATGGATGGACGGATGGATGGATCTCCTTCTTTGTGACAAGAATTCTAAATGATTAAAGGGATCAAGTCATGGCTGCAAAGCAGCCTGGTCAGGGCTCTAAAATAACTTTTTGCACTGGTGCGCCTAACTTTTTTTTCTTAGGTGCACCAACGCAAAAGTTAGGTGCACCCACATTTTTCAACTGCATCACTTAACACCGCAGTTTTACACGTTCACTTTTTTTATTTGAAAGTTGCTGTCCATAAGGACAATATTGATTTGTAAATCATTAACTAACAATCTTGTCAACACAAAGTTATTTATTTGGAGCACAGTTATACAAGAAAAAGCGCTTACTATATTGGGCAATGTGAAACTTAATCATCATCTCGGCCTCCTCTGATGACCTGTTTGCTGGGCTGTCCAAATCACAGACAAACAGTATCCCACATTCTTGATTTTTAGATCACAAACACTTCTTATAATAACTTATTGCTCCTGAAATATTGGAGGTTTTAGCTCAGTACAGTTCTGTACAGTTACAGAAAAATACAAATTATTTTACAATTACAAATTATCAGTCAATATGTTTGTTAAAATAATCCCGTCCGATACCACGTGACAACAATAAATATCTCATTTTCTGTTGTAACCCTCAAATTGAATGGTGATGTAATGATACTCATTTTTCACTTTAACACAAAAATTAGCTGTAAATTGGCTGTAAAAGTGGCGGAGTAAACTGGATCCGTATTCCGTGCCCAGCAAATGCTCCCGACGCAGGGGAAACAAATTCTGTCAGGGATACCTGCCTTGGCACAACACCCCATGGTCTTTCCACCATCACAACAGTAAATGCAGTGCATCATGTTGTCAGCGAACGGCTGGTCGCACCAGTGCGACTTAGGATTTTTTTTTTTTTGTCGCACCATTGAGAAATTGGGTCGCAAGTGCGACCAAACTGGTCGCAATCTAGAGCCGTGCTGGTTGGTACTGATAGTGTCCATCGTTCACATACAGTCTATGCTAACAGCATAGATACAAATACAACCCATTTCCTTTGGCTGTTTCATGCTGTGAACACTTGCCATTTCAAACAGCAGGAAATGATGAATTTTCAGTAACACTAACCAAATGTACAATATGCACTCAGCCAAGCAGGTACTACCCTTAGGTGCACGCCATCTCCATGCTTAATAACATCATCTAATATCTACTGAGCGATCGCGCACAGTTTGTTCAGATATTGGCACTGCCGAGTAAAACTCGAGCAGCACTGCACAGCATGGTGGGCGTAAGCCGTGCACTAATCTTCAAATTGAAAGCAGCAGGTCCACAGTCTTAGCAGGGTAGCTTTCAGTTGGCCAGATTGAGATGTTCTTCCCTGAGGAAAGTATGAGTCAGAATGATGTTGTGACATTCAAATCTCGAGACTAAGAGTATTAATCTGATGGAGGCAGGCAAACTGTGTATCATTACAATGAATATGCAAATTAAATCATTTTTGTATTTCTGTGCCTCAGTAGTGAAGACGGACCAACTTCAGACCATTAAACGAGAGCTCACTCAGATCAAGATGAAGATTGACTCTTTGCTGGGACGCCTGGAGAAGATTGAGAAGCAGCAGAGAGCTGAAACCGGTGAGAAGCAGACAGCAGAATCGGAGCTAGACAGGAACAAAAGGGAAAAAGGACACCAGCCACTAAGGGAGGGAAATTAAGAGCATCGACTGGTCATAAGTCTTTGTGACATTGTGGGAGATAAGAGCAGCAGAGCTCTCTGTCATAACAGCAGACAGGTGTCAACACCATGCTGACTCAGTTTATATGAGAGGTCTTCACCAATGCCCTTCACTACAGGACAGCCTCAGAGTGCAGCTCAGTGTGAAGGTCATTTAAATTACATGCCATAAAGTGCATGTTGCACATTTGTCACCATGTGCGGCATTTTTTCAACTTCTCTCTTATACTTCCACGGCACTTGAAGACCAAGTAAATCAACCCAGCTCCCAGCTGTCTGCTAGGCAAACTGCTGTGGAGCTTGTTAGCAGTGAGAATGAAAAATTAATGCAGATAAATGAAAAACCGGAGGCAATTTACTACAAAATGTACCCATCTTTTTGCTATAAAAGATCCTTAAATTTTTATTACAGATCATCTTTTGTCTTTCTCACTTGTTCTGCTTTTGAATAGAAGTTCAGACTGCCTCAATTAAGGTTTTAAAAGATTTTCTAATGAATTCAAAAAGCAACAGGTAGCCAGTCTTAAAACAGACATCAAGAAGTCGCGGCTGACCAGATGTTTAATCTTTGAAGATCTTTTTCTTAAGGGGCAGAAAAACTGGCTGCAGTCAGAGATGACACACGGCTGATGATTTCGCTGTACTCTCCAGGAATAAAGTTCTGCAATTAACATCAAAATTAAAAGTCATAAAGCATAAAAAACTGTGACATAAGGAGAATATTGGGGCTGTGGTCTCAAAACATTTGTGTAAAACATTGTAAACTAGGCTGCACAGAGGTTTTGGCTATTCAATGTAAAGCAGCATAGAGAAAGAAAGCTACTTTGGATTGATCCCTTATTCATAAAGAGCCGCTTAGTCACAGCGGGCAGCTCTGCATGTTGGATCTGGCAAACTCTTTGCACTGGAAGTGCTTCCTGACTTAATCCCAAAATGATCTGCGTCTTCTCCCAGGATCAAACCAGGGATCTTTGATTTGTTCAGCAAATGTGTTAACCACTACACTAAAGAGCCACTATTATGTTTTAACATAAAAAGAAATCAAAATGAGATATAAAATATGTTTTCACAGATACATCTTGATACAAATACAATTTGTGTAATAAATAATCCTAATGTTAAGTCGCCTGGATAATTTGATGCGGGCATGCGACACTGTAACCTAAATATGCACATATAGCCGAGCTTTAAATGAACTGGCTTCATAAATAAAGAAAAGATGAAAATAACAGGAAGCCTAAGCTGTATGCAAATCCAGGGGGTGACACATCTATTGGTAGCTAGCTAGCATAAGCGGAGTTTGTATATTTGATCTTGTTTTAAATAATGCAAACTATACAAAATTTAAATCTGAATCCTTTTCCATCTAAATGCAAATCAGGTGTTCTGTCTCAATGCAGTTACATCGCCTAAAAATTAGTTTGATCTCTTTAAGAAGCTATTCATGGAGTACCGACACCTTGTCTGGACCCTTGCACAATAAAAACATGATACCAGCGGTTGCAGTCTCTCAGCAGTGCCTTTCAACGTGTACGGTACTGAACTGTTTTTTTTTTTGGTAATGTAACAGGCAGTCTCGTAAATTTGTTAAGAATTGTACGTACTTCTGTTAATTGGACAAAAGTTTCAAACATGTCATGCTTGTAAAAGCTAAAGACAGTAAAATGCTAGAATTTTGACCCTAATGTGGATGCTTTGCTACTTTAAATGAAAAAGTAGTGTTAGTCACCCAGTTGCTTGCTGAGGACAAACTACTTCACTCCAGCTGAGTGCAAGGAGCACCATGGCCTTTTTCTGCACAACTGGGAAAACAGCAAAAAGGCAGCCCACTACTATTGTTATCAAAGAAAAATACAGGCTCTGCTTACACTCTCACTTCATTCACTGTGGCCTCCTTTCTCTCGCTCAGAGGCTCAGAGAAAATATGAGGACAACTGCGACTCCCTTCATGAGGAGTCTGTGTCAGAGACGGCAGAAAACTCTGGAGAGGAGGCCGGCGAGGGGGCGCTGGACGTAGAGGCGGGAGAGATGACCGATGGAGGCGAGGATGACTATGACGAGGAGGGTAGCCACCATCTGGTAAGAGAAACGGTTGACAGGCCTGACAGGGGGGAAGAAAGCAAGGCACTTTGGGAGATCTCAAGTGGGCAGACAGTCTTCGCCTTCTGAAAGTTAATTTTCCAGAATTATTCATGGCCACAGATCTAAGAGAGCGGGGGCTTCACATGAGTGAATGGTGAGGGCGTCCGGACTGACAGTTTCTCCCTGTCGACCCTGGCTGAAACAGTGGAAGTAAGCCTCTTCTCAGGCCCACACACAGGCACAGGCTCACACACATACACATGCTTACAGGCTATAATTAAAGCAGTGGGCTCAAGACACATAGGAGAGCGTTTAAGACAGACTTGACATGAAGCGGTGTGGGTCCAACCGTGAAGTGAAGGTTCAGTCCAGAGGAGGTTTTCTTTCACAAGGTCAGTAGAAGCAGCCAACAAAAGAAGATCCCTCAAAGAGATTCAGTTATTAGGATTATTTAAAAATAATAATAATTTAGCAAAAAATAATAATAAAACATTAATGTATTACTTACTGTACTAGGGTTTACAGAGAGCAATCAGAAAAATAGAAAATATTAGCAGTGTCAGTTCTCTAGGTGAAAATAACTTGTCGATGCCAGGCTGATTCAAGTTAGATAGATAACCACTTTGAAAACCAAGGTACCGTAATTTCCGGATTATAAGCCGCTACTTTTTGCACAAGCTTTGAACCCTGCGGCTTATAGTCCGTTGTGGCTTTTCTAAGGATTTTTCATGATTTTTGTGATATCGTAAGAGGATTTGCTTTGGTTTGTTCCGCTGTTGTACGGCACCATTTTGCCTGGCGGAAAGGCATGTGATCAGTCACGGGGGAAAAGAATGATATGTTGGTCACCTTTCCGTCCGCCAACCAAAGTAGTGTCGTACGAATTAGTGCGAGAAAGAGACTAGATTAGCAAGCTGGCTCTCGCTGGCCCTTGAAAATCCGGGGGAGAAGGTGTAAGTGTCACGCCAGACCGTACCCATATCCTCAGCAGGCCTCCAAGGTGAACAGCCTCTGGCATGTTAGAACAAGGCAGCTAAGGGAAGTCGGCAAGTCAGATCCGTAACTTCGGGATAAGGATTGGCTCTAAGGGCTTGGTCGGTCGGGCTGGGGTGCGAAGCGGGGCTGGGCTCGCACTACGGTTGGGGGAACACTCGCTCCGTCACCCTCCCGTCTCCGCCGCCGGAAGCGCGGTGCGCGGCCCGCCTCGCAGGGCTCGTGTCTGCGGCCCGCCTCGCACGCCGTGGGTTTTCACGGGGCGGTGTCCCATAATAAAAAGAATGTATTCCAAAACAGTCATCTCTTTCCTGACAATCCCCTTTGTGTATATTTCGCTTACATATGATAATTAAACATTAAAACACCTGCGGGTTTTAGTCTGGTGCGGCTTATGTAGGAACAAAATAGGATTTTTTCATAATTTCAAATTGTGCGGCTAATATTCAGGTGCGCCTTGTAGCCCGGAAAATACGGTATGTAGAAGAGCATCTCTGAATGTAAAACAAATCGATTTAGTTATCAGCCAAACAGAAAGAATTACTTAATGAAACACCACAGTACATCTTGTGCGTAGTTACAGCAATCTTTTTATTCAAATATCATAAAAACACCACAACTGGTCAAAACCCCTATACCCAGTGAGGAAGGTGGAGAAAAGTGAGGAAGCCATTTATATGTTCATGTTTCAAACTACCAACAATTCAAAAAGATTACTATTTCCAATCAAGAAAAATCTAAAACTGAAACCAATCTGTCTCTCCGCTGACACAATAGTTCCCACAATGCTTATATTGATTGTATTCACTCAGCCAGTTGATCTCAGTCAGCTGCGGCTTAGATGCACATTTATTACACCAGTGATTTCAGCTGAAAAATAGACTGCTGTTAAGTAAAAGAGACTGATATATGTGATGTATGGTGAAGGTCCCGGGGAACAAAACCAAATGCATGTTGGCTTCGCCTATTCAAAACATCCTCAATACACAGTATTCTTGAACATTTTAAATATGTTTTCCATTTCACAATCAACAAGTTCAAGCAGTGACATGGAAACAGTTGTCACCGGTTTTATCTGGATTTCACTGGCCTTGTGTTCTTTATTATGCTTTATTTATTAGCCATTACCCAGCAGGTGAACATGGCCATGCTATCCTAGATGAAAGCTCCGTGTCCTCACTAATGGAAGAGATTATTTTTCAGAGGCATGGTGGAAGAGATTTATTTGTTTCCTGAAGGTCACATTGATCACACTTTGTGATAATGTGCTACAAAGACTGTTCTGCAGGATGGCATGGCTGCTCTTGTTGAGCGTATATCAGCAGTGACCTTTAGAAAAGATTAAATACAACCTCTGTGCTCAGTTAAAAAGGCTGTATCATGTCTGTGATGTTAACCTCCTCTATGTGCTCATCTTTACAGATAGAAAACCACGTATCGGATATTGACAACTGAGATCAGGTAAGAGCTGTAGATTTCTATTTGATCTAAGTGTCCATTATAGCGGCTGTGAGGTCGTAATAAAAGACTGCAAAAGGTTCTGGGGGGGGGGGCTCTTGCAGCCTGCCCTCATTAAAAGGCCTTACATCCAGTCCTCATTAGAAACCATAGCTGCTGAACTGTGTCCTGAGCTTCTCTAAACATTCGTTAATCATCTCCTAAGTCATAAGCTCCGTGACATTTGGAAGACCAGCTTCACTGAAGGGCATCTAATACCGAATTCGACAGACGGAGCAATAATGACATTCCAATGGGCCAGAACTGCCCATAAACAACATTCATCTAATTGAATTTTGTGAAAGGGGATATGAATGGTGAGGCCTAAGGTAAAGAGTTCCCTGCTTCTTGCCTCTCAGGGTGTGGGTAATGATGCAGCCACATCATCAGTTGGCTTGGTGCTAGCTAGCTCTTCACAGCATGGGTGGGTGGCAGTGTTTACGAGTAGCTCAGTGTGGACGTAGCACTGAGTTAAACTCTGTTAGTCTTCTTTTGGTGTTGGATGACTTAAGGCAAACTCTCTTCATTAGAGGCTGCAGAGCTCTGTTGATTTTTATACCCAATTTTGATTTATTCGTTGTAACTCTTTTGAATTATATCATATTTTGTACATAGTGTACGCCTACATTTTTCTATGTAATCTTTAGAGTACTCCCAGCTCCGGCTACCAAGGGCTGCAGCTGGAAGAATATAAACTATAATGGTCTTATGCACATTAATTTAGTGGAATAATAGTTGTAATCCATCTGATTCATCCACGTCTTAATGACTGAGCACTGATACCCTGTTAATCTAACATAGCTGGGGTTTTTGACAGTGGACCTGTCCATGTTTCTAATGGTCAAATGTTGCCAAAGCCTCGGCTTTCATGTAAACGTGCTCGTAGCTAGATTGTTAAACCTCGGGTTGAGCTGATAGCCACCTTTGTGTGACCGCTTAGCGTGATTGCTGACGTTAGGATGAATGAAACCAGACAACGGAGAGACATCCCGCGTATGTTGGACTTGCTTTGTAGCACAGTGGTCTGGTTGCTGTTTGTGATTCTGTTGTTATTTTAGTCTCACCAGTGTTTTTCTTGTCCTCGCTTGTTGTCTTCACCTGCCACTGATTCTTTTTACCTTACTCACTTATACGTGTCATTGTTTAATTAGCTAACTGTTCACATAGCCCGCCTCCTCTTTGAGATACCAGCTTATATTCCCTGTTGTTTTGCTGCACGTGTTCCTGGTTTTCTAACTTTTTACCTTTCCAGACGTTGTGTTTACATGAGCTTACATTATTTGCCAATAAAGGCGTCTTGATTCCTCTCATCACCATTTATGACAAGACTAGCTATTTCCCTCTGTTCCCCACCTTTATGCTCAATGAAGCAAATCATTTGTGTGCTTTTGCATTTTTCTGTTTGATTTCTAGTGGGATTTTGAACAAAAATGAGCATACGCTATGTTGCTTTGTAGCTACAGTTTCTTAATGTACACGTAAAAATGTTCAGTTTAGGCAACAGCTTTGCCCCCCCCTCCACCTCTTATGAAACCGCGTTACACTTGAGTTTTCCATTTTCTTTCCATATGTCTGCCTTTTTGAAATTCCATCAGTGGCCAGTTCAACGAACCTCCTCACAGCACATACATTTAAAAACCTGAAAATCCCACTCGAGGATGGAGAGAATATATGAATGTGTAGCTTGCAGGCCCACCAAGGATTGAAAATCACAGTGAGAAGAACCTCAATAAGTCATGTCCAGAAGGATTAGAGAGGCAGCTCCAGCTACCAGGAAATATTTCTGCACTTCCCAAGATATTTCTAAGGCCATTCAGAATGGACAAGCCTTAAAATTCAGCTTAATCCTCATCAGATTTACAGCATTATAAGCATTCACCATGTTTGAGGAGGAGACGCAGTTCTGTAATGTATTTTCATGAGTTTTCTCCGTTATCTCTTCAGGGTGAGGAAGCAGACGCTCCTGGTCGGTGGTATTAGAATTCATCATCACCTTCAAGAGACAGGAAATGATCTGTAAGCGATCAAGACACCCATTCAGGACTGTAAGTTGTATATGAGAGATGTCGGATCACATTTAGATGCCTGACTGTGCAGCTCAAACAAAATGTGATGTGATGATCTCTAAAGAAAATATATTCAAGACCCATTTTAATTCAGTGGCCGGAGTTTACTTCATGTGCAGCTTATATTTCATTGGAAGAACTCGCACTCTACTCCTGAAACTGACAAAAAAAATCAAAGCGAAGTCAAAGGAATAAAAGGATTTATTTGGATTTCTAAATGAAATTATGTTGAAAGATGGAAATGTTTTTGATCTATTGTTACTGCTCTTATGAAATGTCCTTGTGCTGTAATTTCTGTTTGTCAAAGAATTTTTTGTTTATGCTCAAATATCAAATGAATAAATGACAGAACAATCTGTGACCGTGGTAGGAAATTCGGCAAAAGAATGAAACATCGCTGCCGTCTGCTTCGGATTTGACTCATACATAAGCCAATAGCTGTGAGCATAACTTTATCCAGCTTTATCCATTTATCACACAAATGCCCTGTGGGGCTGTTCCATCATATATTCCAACTCCTGCCAAGTTTCAGAAGCAGAAAGGGCTTCCTGTGGTAGAGAGCCAACACTGGCACAGGCCTCCTGCCAGGGAGCAGTGCCCTAACGTCTCAGTGCACTCCTCCCCGCTCAGCTCGTGCATCCCAACATGGACTGCTGCTGTTCAGGAGCCAGCGCCTTTCTCCTTCACCCTCTCCTTCTGCATCCTGCATTGATTCCATTTTATCTAGTCGAGCCAGCAAAGTAAGGTTTTTTTTGAAATGGTGGAACTTGTTATGATTTTAAATTAAACATTGGCAGGCTATGATACTATCTCAGGATGAGATCTTTGATTCAGAACCCCGAAATATCTGGAATAATCGAACTTGAAATGAAGCGTAATGCTACATTAAAGCTGCTCACTTGGTGCAGCTTACAAACACTAATAAAGATAATGAAATTTCTTCAACTGTTTATGTGGCTTGCATAAAGATCTATATAGAGTTTCAGCTTTAGCTGAGCAATTATAATTTACCTGATTATACATAAATTGCTGCAAATTGAATTACGTCGCAAGTGAATGGATGTCAGCGTGTTCGTTATTCAAATCAAGTTTGCTCTGGTATTTTTACGCCATTCAAATTTAACCACCGCAGTTTTATTTCAAACAATAAGAAACTGACGCTGTTCCAAGCCTGCTGTTAGGAGGTGGTTGTTGGGACCCACGTCTCTCAGCTCATTGCTGTGTAGCATTCATGAAAATGCACATCGGCTAAGATTCTGTTCACACACACCAAACTTTCAGTGTTTGACTGAAAAGTTTCACCGTTTGTGTCTGAAGGGAAAAACATGAGACAGAGACTATTACACATATTAAGTTCACCATTAATATGCTTGTAAATGCCATGGTTTAAATGGATGGATGGATGTTTAGGTTGTCATTATTCTACTAACATTACATTAACAGCAGTACTAAATATTCTGACTGGCCTCAGAGTATATAGGACCACTGTAATTCATTCATTATTTTCATGGGGAAAAAAACCCCAACTCCCACACTTCTTTTTGTTTCATAAATCACACCCTAACTCCAGGTTTCAAAATGCTTTGGTTTAAATTATAAAAATATAAAAGCCTTAAACTGGACTTTGGAAACCGACAAGTTCTTGCTACACATCGCAACACACACAACAGAATAATGGCATAACACAGTCTTTCCATTCTCCTTCCTCACATTGTATTGTTGGTATCCCCACTTTTTTCACACTAAAGATTTAGTTTTCAACTAATAAAAACTTTGTGGGACATTTTGCATACTGGGAGGATATCCAACCCATAGGAGCCTTTTTTTTTGTTTTGCAGACACAATTATCAGTCCTTGGTGAGTCCACAGAATTAAAAGGATATTTTCTGTGAATTAATGAAAACTTTGTTTTTTAGAATTACAAAACAGTGTGGGCAATAAACTGCCAGAACCTCTTCTGTAATTTTACACTTTTATAATGAAGTTTCACCGGTCCAGCCCACTTCAGATGTATGTGGCCCACGATGTAAAATGAGTTTCATATCCCAGAATTAAACCATCTGATTGGTGCTGAACATGTGAATTGTCAAAGTTATTAATAAGAACTTCCCCATTCTTATATATGTTTATAATATAGTTAATAGTAGTAAAAGAAAACAGGCGCTATATCCATCCATCCATCCATCTTCCTCCGCTTATCCGGGGCCGGGTCGCGGGGGCAGCAGCCCAAGCAGAGAAACCCAGACCTCCCTCTCCCCAGCC
>VOQK01037944.1:6246-26246 GCA_015052645.1 Benitochromis conjunctus
CCCAGCGATGGAGGCAAACATGACACCCACTTCATCATAGGACTGGGAGTAAAGATCCTAAAAGAAGAGTCATGATGGGTGATTTTTTTTAAATCCTTTTTGTTTGAGTCATATAAGGTACTGTGCAAAAGTCTTGAGCTACCCAGTGTTACAAAACCACATCATTTGTTCCCATTTCTTTAATTGAATCTATGAAAAATGCAAAGTATAACACAGTTTGACAGTCATAAAATAGAATTTTTGCACCAACAACGCAAGGTGTGCATGGTGCGTCTTGAAACTGGACAAGTGGACGATAAAAGAAGAAACGGGACCTGAGAGATGTTGAGCCATCTATTTTTCACTGAAGCCTGATCAAAAATGGTGTCAGTGGAAGGGTGGCTGTCAAGAAACCATTAATAAGTAAGGGAAACAGGGAGGAAAGTAAGCAAATATCCATGGCAACGGGTCTTATAAAGTTGTTAGGGTACCTGGGTCGTTGCCCCGGTGTGTTGAGTTTTTGTGCTTTTATTTTTGTTCTCATGATGGTTTAGGACTGCAAGTGTTTTGGTTTCCGCTTTGTATTTCTATTTCTCCAGTTCTTCTTGGTTTGTGATTTTCTAGTTTTTAGTTTTGGTTTCCATGCTCCCTCTGTTCTGAGTCTAGTCTGTTACTCTCTGTGCCTGCTCTGGTCCCACGTCTCTGTGTTCCCTCTGTTGCAGTGTCGGTGATGTCATAGTGTCTGCTTGTGAGTCTGTGTCTGTAAGTTCAGTCGGTGTGTTTCCTGTTTTACTTTGAAGGTCCGCGTCTTATGTCTGGTTTTGCTTCCCTTGTCTTGTTAGGCCTGATTTGTCCCAGCTGTGTTTCCCTCCTGTCTCCCATTCCCTGATTGCTCCCTCTGTGTATTTAAGCCCTGTGTTTTCCTTGGTCTGTGTTGTGATCTGTCCTCATCCTATGCTGTGTGTGAGTGCCGCCTGCCCTCTTAGTTTGTTTGTATTCTCAGTTTAGCCAGTTTTCTGTTTTTGCCCTCCAGCAATAAAGCTTAGTTTTGAGTTCACGTTTGCCTCTGTGAGTCTGCACTTTGGGTCCACCATTCCTGCCTGCACACAGCCTTCACTTGACAAAAGTGATGAATCCAAATGTGACATTTTTAGTTAAAATTACCGTCACTACGTACTGATGAGGTAGAGAGGTACAACAGTGAGTGTCTACAGCCATGTGTAAAACATGGGGGAGGCTCTGTCATGGTTTGGGGCTGCATTTCCCCCAGTGGTGTTGGAGATCCTTTTAAAACTGATGGGATTATAAATAAAGGAAAATGCCAGATTTTAAAAAGTACTATATAATGTTAATTTTGAATGTACAATTTCAATATAAGGAAACCCATAGACATATGTTGCTATTCAATAGTCCAGTCAGTATTTTCAAAGCACTGTTGGTCACTAAGACTGACCCTGCTGTGGACCAGTCAGTCAAAAGAAGTGAGGCCAAAGGTTTCGCGGTGTTTCAGTTACCTCGTCGTGCTTGCTCCGGTCCAAGAAATGTTGAGCTACATGAACTGGTAGGATGTTGTATAGCAGACACTCATTGTGTTCCCGCAACTCCCTCATGTCTGCCACCTCCTGCTGGGCCTGCAGACGCCACAGGAAGTCCAGTCTGGCAGTAGCCTCCCACTGGATAGAAAAGATACAGCGAGATTGAACATCATCTACCTGCAACACAGTCCTGTGTGACAGAAAACAGTTGTAGTTTCAGTAACAAAGACCAGAAAATGTTGCTATAATGACAGGATTATCTATAAGTTCAATCTGGGAAAATGAAGTGTATGGGCACCTGGCGTCCATTATAGAAGACGGCAACAATAAACATGGCCATGAGAAGGAAGGAAATTCCATTTCGTCTGACATAGTGAGACCTGTAACAGAGTATATTAGGAAAATCGATACACTCTGTGGACAAAAATATACCTACACATTACACTTAAACGGGATGCTCAGGTATGGAAGCATGAAGCTCCCAGTGCAGTTTTTGTGCTGATGTTAACGCCAGATGAGGTTGGCCAAACTAACTGGTGTGGCCCAAAACTTTTGAACATAAATTGTGAATGGGGGTGAATATTTAAATATAACACTGTGTAGTAAAACTACAGTAGCTGTGCAGTTTGCATGCTGCTCACTGCTCATACACTGACCTGTGCAGCGTATCGTGGCGCGTGAGTGAGACGAAGGCGAGGTGGCTGAGGTAGGAGTAGACAGCCACTGCCAGCAGCAGCGTTGCCAGCTTCAGCAGAGAGTTCAGACGCAGAAACACCGCACACGTCACCATGGCAATCACCCCGCTCAACACAAAAATCTAAAGGGAAAAATTGGGAAAGATGGAAAAAGCAGTAACGACCTCATTTTATTGAAACCCAATGTCATTTATTGTTTTTTTTTAAAATACAAGACAGACATTTGGATAAATCAACAGGAAATCGCACAAAATCTCTTTAATAATCGTCCCAAATTTAAACTACTTTTCGCTTGCCTCAGGGTAAGTGCAGACAGTTAGTGGACATGAGCCCGTGGAAGTCTTCTCTGTTATGTCAGTCTCTCCTGTGTTCATGAGGATGCACCACACCTGCAAGCATCGCAAAATGTTCCAACCTGGTTCTGCATCACAGAGTATAACAAATAAAAACTGGCAGTCAAAGGGTTTGGGCTACTTAAATAACACAGTCCAATTGGGTCTTTACATTTGTACTCGGGCACGGAAGGAAAATCTTGAAAACTCTCTTAGCACTGATGATTTATAGCCTTTTATGAGGTTTTGCTTCATTTTGCACTCTTCTCTAATAAGAAGAAGATTTACTTAATACAGCTGTTTATTGTTCTTGTGAATGTTTACCAGAACAATAAAGCTTTTGGGCTGAGCAGCCAAATAAAAAGTTGAGACTTGCATGTCAAGTGTGCTATAAATATCAGCAGGGAAGTGCAACTTTCTTCTTTTTGCATGTGCATTTCAGAGGAGATTATGCAAATTAATGTGCATTTTGTTTACAAGGGTCAGTTACCAGGTGCAATTGTGCAGACATACAAAGGAAAAAGTCGTGTTGATGAACTGGGATTTTATGTAAATTATTCTCCTGTGTTGTTAAGACTCTCACCATGTCAGTAGAGGCCAACCCAAAGTTGATGAAGATCGCTATGAGGGTAAACAGGTTACGGGCACTGTTGTTTTCATGAATCCAGCAGCAGATGTGCTGCAGTGATGTAGGAGTCCACTTGAACTCTTCGGCAAGGGCAACCAGTAGCAGCAGCACGTGGGCAAGCAGAAAGACTGAAAACTGGAGGACAGCAGGGAACAGTCTACAATTGGGAAGGGAAGGGGGGGTTAAGAAGAAGAAAGTGAGTGAAGTTATGAATAGTAATATATTAATACAGTGTAGAACAGACAAAAAACAAGTGCAGGTGTCCAGTGTGACAGCATGGTTTAGTGCATTCTTTTAAAAACCACCAAGTGGCAGCAAAGTACAGAAAAACAATAACGTCAGCATAGTAGCAGTAAAGTCAGACAAAAACTACTACAGGGAGCTCTTTTTATAATACTGATGTAAAATAATTATTGAAGATATTTATTTAACACTCTATAAGCTGAACTGAAGCACAAAATGACGTACTTGAATCATAATAAGTGGAATTAACAGTGAGGACTGATTGTAACGTGTTGGAGTTTCCTACCTGGGGGCAGGGATGAGGGCCTGGGCAGCCACGAGAAACAGAAGCAGGATGAAGGAGCAGACCAGGTTGGAGTTGAACATTTCATCTCTCATCTGGGAGAACTGGACGGGCCGAAAGCGAGAAAAATAAATGTCACATTTCAGCTACTTTGAAAATCAGCTTGCCTCTCTTGCTTTTCTTTACAGCCTACCTTGTCCTCGATGTTTGTGTCCTTGAAGACAAGGGTCAGTGGAGCGATGTGCTCTCTGTGCATACGCTCACTACTTCGAAGCTCGATGGCATGCTTGATGCGTTTGTTAATCTCTCTTGAGTTGGACTGCCAAAGGCTGGGCATTGAGCCGTTTGTAAAAGCAGCTAGAATCTAAAAGAAACAAATAGAAATGACTGATTAGGTGAGTGCAGGTCAGCCTCAGATATGCCGCGCTCTCTAGATAATACGATACAAATTCTTCACCACTTGACCAAAGACACCAAATTCAGCACCTTCTTTTCTGTTTGGTATTTGTGCACTTACACTGTTCATGTCAACGACAGTCCTGAAAGGTATGTCTGGACTCCAGGTTTGAATTGGTTTTTGAGCTTTGGGGGGCTCGATGTGGTTAACTTTGTCCCTGTCTTGCTGAGGGCAGATGAGGAAGGTGTCAATGTTGTATTTTCGTAGGAAAGCATTCCTATCACGGCCATGGCCCTCTTCTGTCTTGTAGGTGCCTTCTAGACAATCGAGAGTTGCTCTTGAGATGTGGATACGTCTGTTTTAGGGAGAAAGCAATATTGATGCAGAAAGAAATGTAAAAATATTGTGGATGATGTGAGACAAGAGATCATCATTTATGCATCACCAAATGAATATATATATATATATATAAACAAACAAATGTACCTATTAAGAAATGAAATAGCATGTGTGTTATTCTTTTTCTTAAATATTTGTCTTATAGAAAGCTTGGAAACCTGCCAGGCACATCTTTGTCAGGTAACATACTTGACAGGAGTTTCTCTAATGGTTGCTGGTGCTCACCCAGGTATGCCCCCTGCTTCCAGCATGTTAGCGATGCCCACGTCCCAAGACCAGACATCAAAGTGCCATTTCTGCAGACCCAACACCCCACAGAGGACAGAGCCTGAGTGGATGCCGATCCTCATGTCCATGTCGAAGTTCAGCTGCTTCCGTACATAACTGTTGATGGTGTGAGGTAAAAGTGATCGTGTCTTATAAATAAAAATCGTATCTTACACACTCGTATGCATACCTATAGAGTCACATTTTTCACACAGTGCTTCCACATTTCGGCTTTGTTTTTGTTAATCTTTTGTTATTTAGGTGAGGTTATATTTACATCATTTTAAAACCACATGATTTTTTTAAATGTTTTTTTTATTTTTTTATGTTTTTAAATATGATGACTGACCATATAGTGTTGATCATAGACAGACCCATCTCAACACAATAACGGGCATGGGCACGCTGGGGCTCGGGAACCCCTGACACACAGTAGTAACAGTCTCCTAGTATCTTTATCCGCAAGCAGTGGTGTTCCTATGACAAAAGAAGAAGAAGAAGGACATTAGAAGCTGGAAGATGTTTTACATCAACCAAAAAAAGTGCTTGCTCGGACCCTCACCTCTGCCAGTCGGTCAAAACGTCCAAAGAGCTCATTGAGGGTTCGAACCAGATCCTGGGCCGACAGATTCATAGACAACAAAGTGAAGCCCTTGATGTCTGCAAAAAGGATGCTACAAGAAGGAGAGAAGGACTAAAAAGTCTGAAATGAAATCGTAAAAACATACATGATAACAACTTGAGGCAACTTGATAATCATAGTGAAAACCCACTGTGAATATCTTATAAATCTTAGGAGTGGATGGTCATTTGAAGGCCTGTGACCCTAAGAAAGGTTACAAATTTAAGTAACCTTTCGCAGGGATAACACGTGCATGTGCACGTATACCTGACATCTTTGTACTGGTGAATACAGATCTTGTGAAACTCTTGAGGGTTTAGATGATCTTCCATAGCACTCATGTCAGCAATCATCTCCAAGGCAACAAAGCGAGGCAAGATCGACAGAACTAGGCGGTCCTGTGAGGAAGTGTAAAAATGTGACAGTCAAGTAAGTGATTTAATACAACCAAAGCTGTTGTCACAACACAGATAATTATCTGGCTTTAAATTTCAGAGCAGCTTCTTCATTGTACCTGTCTTTGGTTCTCTTGCTCTAGTTTGAGGCGTCCTTCAATGCAACGTCGGGTCTCCAGGAAAACCTGGCGCTGGGCGTGGTCTGTCAGGTAGTGAATGAACAAGCCAGCTGTGTTCATCCCCAGGTACAGCAGGCCTTTGGCAAACACCTGCATCCAAATAGTGTGAATACGACATTTATTCATAGAAAAAAAGCTTTTTTAAAAAAGTTTGAATGCTGAAGCTTGGGGTGATTGTTTATAATTCCTTTAGGAATTATTTGTTGAGTGGTATGTCAATAGAGATCCACAAACTATCAAGAAGTATAATGAAATATATTTTTCTCCAATAAAGTAAAATTCATGGTTCGCTAAGTTATTTGTATAGTCAATAAATAAATAAATAATTAAATAATAATAATAATAACATCATCCCAGTGTGCTTTAAAGCTAGGGTAGGAAATGTGTTACTGAAAGGAAAGTAAGAAAGGAAATTCAAAGGGGACTTTTTTTTCACCTTTCTCAGGAGCAAAGCATCGCTGTAGCAGCACACTATCTCCATTAGAATGTGCAGGATTGAGGAGAGGGTGCCCGCACATATAGCCCACAGCAGAGGTAATGGCAACAATGTGTATGTTGCAAACAAAGTGAACAAAAGGTACCACGATGGGTCTTTTTCCAATCCGTACACCAGACCCCCCAGCACCTGTGTGGTCTGTGACAACCAGCTGGCGAGGCCGGCGTAGTGAAGCCATTGTGGGGACATGGAGTCTTTGTGGGTTAACACTATGATGCACAGAACTGTGGCTAAAACCATGAACATGCCCGTCAGGCAGCCCCGCAAAGTGTCCGTGGAAGCTTCTGGGGCCAACGCCAGGTAGAGAACCAACATGTGCAGCTTGGCCACCAAGTCTATCACATTGGTGATGGCCAGAGAGTTACGTCTTTGGGTGGAAGAGTGCTGCTGGTAGAGTTTCTCCAGGTCATGGGACTTGAAGGTGTGCAACAGAGTGGGTATGTAGACACCACAGACAGTTCGACCCCAGTGGACGAAGAAGTCGGCGTCGCTGGAGTAGTCGTTAAAAACACCCCCGGTGCTGCTGGAATCGCGAACCAATGGCTGGACTCTGAACGTGGAAGAACGGCGCTTTGTTATCCCACGTGAGGCTTTGCTGCGGATTTGCCTGTTGATCTCTTCTATGTAGGTATCTGTCACAAAGATTTTGCGTGCTGGTTCAACACCCAACTGTCAAAGGATAAAAACAGCATCGTTCATTCAAAGTTACAAGGCCATTATATCTTATTTGGCAAATTGGGGTAGACAAGAGTCAGCATGCAAAAATAACAATTACACTTACATGGATAGTGTAAAAACAGCCACATTCACACACAAAGAGGATTAATTAGTCAGCCGCCACTCTTACTGGCCTTTAAAACCGAGGTCACTGGCATCAGGCCAATGCCAAGGTAAAGGCAGCGCTCACTTATTTAGCCAAGTCAACAAATCATTTTGAAGCAGGGGAAACATTAATGCGTCGTCGCACATCTTTCTAATACACTCTTTTACTTCTACCCCTCCATTGTGATGTACAAATAATAATAAAACAGCAGTGCTGCCTCATACCTGTCTGTGAAATTAAGAGGCACAGGGTTGAGAAACTCCTTTCAAACCACGCACAGGGAAAAGAAGAAAAAAAAAACAAGGCCTAAAAGGCAAAGCAAGGTTGAATCTGAAAGCGAGGAGGCTGAATCATCCCCCACCTGGCAGCAGGACCCCGAGGTGCTTCAGCAAACAAAAAAGGCAAAAAAAAATGCTAAAAATCTAAGTCCAGTTGTTTCTGAGTAGGTGTACAAAGCTGCTACACACCTGTCTCTTTTCACTCGTAACTTTCTTTATTTTGCTTTCGTCTCTTATTCGGCACATGGGGATAGAACGAGTCTGTGTGCAACAGCATAACAGCAAGTAAAAGTGAAGAAACGTTACCATTATTGATGCTGAATGTTGAGACTTGCTTCTAGAAGGTTCTTGTGAGGTTTGCTTTATTATCACACGTCTGTTGTTAATGTGGATCATTTTTGAAATATAAATGCCTAAACCATTTCAACACACATTAGATATGCATAATGGTAAGAGTGCATTAGATTGTAATGTAAGAGCTTTATTTTGAAAAGAAACACAAATTTCACGTGTGCTTGATAGCCATTACTGTGGTACGCTTTTGAATGAAGTATAAACAGTGTGTCATAAGGCCAGAGCTCCACACAGACAGACACAGCCTCTTCCAGTATACAATGTTAGTGTGCACAAAAAATAACAAATCTCAACACGTCTACAACAATCTAAAACTCAATCACCTGGGCACTGAGCTCCTGCTGGATAATGATGTGTTTTACTGCGTTCTGCCACAGCATCTTTTTCCGCCGCAGGCCAGGGGACATGGTGGGGGTTACACAGGGCAGCTCACGCAGCCCCATGGGGGAGACCTGCGTTGTGGTAGCGAAGGTCACCATGGTGGCGACCTCAGCTGACCTCACCTGTGGGTATCGGATCAGGAGCAGGTAGGAGCCTGGAACATGAAGGGAAAGGTGGAGCCAGTAAGGACCAGATTTAGAGTTCATCAGAAAGTTTTATAATAATCATAACAACAACATTTTTATTTATAAAGCAGATTTGGAAGCTGTTTTGACAGACAAGTCAAAGCAGAGTACTAAATTCAAACAGATAACTGGACATTATGGCCATTAAATAACATGTAAAGTAAACCTACTTTAATTAATTTCAACTTTAGCCTAATATGAATTTGTCTTACAGAAACACTGCACTGTCGATGACCTGCAGTGTGGGTATTTGTTAGAGTAAATGAGGAAAATTGAATTTGGTCATTTTTAGACAGAGGAAGTTTGGGTTGCTTTCTGTACCAAAGCCACTGAGGCATCAACTGTTATCAAATGCTGAATCGGAAGAATTTTTACAGTTTGATGCGTCTGAATCTCCCAACGTGAAGGATTTAATAGTCAAAAATCTTAATGTGTTATATAAATTGAGTAACAAATCCTTCTGAGTTCCTAATTCTTTTAGATAAAATTTGTTACGCTGCACACATTCAACCATGCCAGAACGGGCCACCTGGTCGGCTCCACGTGTTTACGCAGTGTGTGCCAGAAGAAAGGCAGCTTTCCAATGAATTATCTGGCCAGATTTAGACCTGAGCTGGTTAATGCTCAGAGTTAAACTCCTCCAGGTCCTTCTGGCTCTGGATGCTGTTGTCCCACCCACTCACAGTCTACTGCCACCAGGCTGATTCTCACCAAGATCATGTATCTGCACAGAACAGACTGGATATGCTAAAACACTTCATATTAGATGAGTAATTAGGTCTACCATGGTAGCAAAACAGCATTAAGTGTGCATCTTTATCTGTTTTTGATCATACAGCAAACATTACAGTTTCTCTGATGTGGAGGAATCACTTATTGTTATTTCTCTTTCGTTAGTTTCAGCTGTCCAAAGCGGACAATAAGCGCCCCGTAGCTACAGTCAAAAGAAACAACCCCCCCAAAAAGGACTGTAAACTATTACACAACTGACCTGTAACGTTTCCCGTAAAGTGCATCCACTGACAATACCCAGTTTTTGCCATTGTATACGTGCATCCAGCTCGTCATAATCCATTTTTGTTGATTTCATCTGCTTTGATATTTAAGACACAACCTATAAAAGGAAAACTGAAACTTGAAGCAGCCCTCGCTGTGATGCAGTATCCAACACTGATGTGGAGAGCGACATACAGGCCTGGCGAGACTCGTGGAGTCGCTCTTTCAGGACTGCAGGTCACCATCTGGACTGTTTTGAAATGATGTCAAGAACTGCCACAAAGCAGAGCTGCAGGAGTGAAGAGTGCAAAGAGGATTAATTAGTCAGCGGCCACTCTTACTGGCCTGTGAAACCGAGGTCACTGGCACCAGGACAACGCCAAGGTAAAGGCAGTGCATTCTCATTTGGTCAAGTCAACAAATCTTAAAACATTAATGCATTGATACATATTACTTTAATACACTCTTCGCTTTACTTCTGATGATGTGCAAGAAATAATAATAAAACAGCGGTGCTGCCTCGTGCCTTTGGGCTGCTGGTTACTAAACTACCTGACTGTGAAATTACAGACACAGGGGTGACAAATTCCTTTCATACGGTGCACAGGCAAAAACAATGCCTAAAAGGCAAAGCCAGGTTGAATGTGAGAGCAAGGAAGCTGAATCATCTCCCACCTGGCAGCAGGAGCCCGAGGTGCTTCAGCAAACAAAAGGCAAGGAAGCTGCCTTTGCTAAACATTTTAATCCACGTGTTTCCGAGTAGGTGTACAAAGTCACTGCACATTTGAATAACAATCGCAAAGCTCTTCTTCGTTTTTACGTTTTATTTGTTAGTTGCAGGTTATCAGAGCAAGAAACCACACATACAAATTTCATGTTAATATCTTATGGATTACCACCTCGTGCTGAACATGGGGGGGTGGGGGGTGGGGGTCAAGGTCTTGTAAAGTGGCACTGTAATTCAACCAAGGAAAAGTTGTGAACCATTTTTGTTGAAAAGATAACACACATTTAGCTCGCTGCTGCATTACTATAAACTCAGGACCAGGTTGTGCAGGCTTTGTGCAGGTGATGATGTCTGAAACATGAAATCCTTCTCTGTCCCTGTCATCTGTGTTTGACTGCTTCCTGAGATGGGGCTCATGTCCCTGTGGTAAACATGACAAGAAAACTTGTCACTCTCTGAAATAACTATATATTAAATGATTGTATTGCACATATTAACAACATTATTGACATTGTTAAATAAAATAAAAAAATCTATTAATATATCCTTGCATTCTCACCTGCCCCATTTGCCTGGCTGTTGCCCTCACCATATGACCCTCTGTGAGGAAGCCACACGAACCAAATATGAATCAGTTCAGTGTTCTGACAGTGTGTGCTTGCATGCACGATTATTTTTGTTGTTTTTTATGTCTGTTAGCTGGTCATCCGTGCCTCCTGTGCAGCCTTTCTCTGTGCTTTCTCTCCCTCTCTTCGGTCGTCTGACCCACTGTCACCTCCTCCTTTCTCTTGCCCCACGGTTCTGGGTCATTTTGACCCAGCATTTTGAGTTTCTTATGTTTTGGTTTGATTCTGTATTATGGGTTATGTTCTGATTCTCTTGTTGTGCTGTGTTGATTATTATCATCCTGTGTTTTGGTTTATGTTTTGTATTTTTAGCTCCCTCTCTTCTGTGTCCAGTTTGTCTTTGTTCTGGTCGTGTGCTTCCTGTTTTACTTTGAAAGTCTAGTTTTGCTTCCCTTGTCTTGTTTAGTCTGATTTCTCCCAGCTGTCTCTCCCTCCTGTCTCCCATTCTCTGATTACTCCAGTGTGTATTTAAGCCCTGTGTTTTCCCTTGCCCTGTGTCATGTTGTACCCTCACCAAGCTGTGTGCTCTGTCTGCCTTGCTGAGCTAGTTTATGTGTGTATTTCTCAGTTTAGTTAGCTTATCTCTGTGTCCAGCATTAAAGCTGCGTTTTGAGTTCACCTTCTGCAATTTGAGTCTGCATTTGGGTCTTCCATTCCTGCCTGCTGCACACAGCCTTGACAGTTAAGTTTCCATCACATTGTTCAGTCATGTGCCTTGTTCTTAGTTTACTTCCTGTGTCTCATTATTCAGATTTAGTTCGGCCCTGTACAGTTCCACTTTGCCCTCATCACCTCCTGTGTATTTATCCCCTGTTTGTCATATTGTATCTGTTTCCCAAGTTGTTTCTGAGTTCCTGGAGTAACCCCTAGTGCGTCCTATGTTTGTTCATGAACTTGGTTATCGCTGTCAACAGGACTACTGCCTCGCTTCCAGTAAAAGGTTATCTTCATTTGTTCCCTGTGTGCCTAGGAGTCTGCATATGACATTTACGCACCTTATATCAACCAATAATAGCCTAATATGTAGATACCTCAATGGTCAGAGGAAGCTAATTCCTTAAATTCATGTATGTGTGGCGCCTGGTTTCACAATTAGCATTCATCATAACTCACTGAATTTTCATGTGGTTTTTCTGTGGTACAACATGAAACGTGTATTTTTATATAAAAACACTGCATCTTATTGTAAAAAATAAAAGCAATCTTTCTTTAATAAAATTTTAAAATCACTATTTAAATTCTTTAGATACGTTTTGCAATAATGTGTTTGAATTGGCTATATTGACACCTGTTGATTGGTAAATTATTTAAGTCAACAGGTACAGTTTTTTTAAGATTAAATTTACAAAAGCACCAACTTTGCAGAGATGGTCAGAAAATGGAGGGGAAAAACAGCTGCCTGTTCAGTTCTGTCAAATATTTCTGACATGAAATAAGAGCTGCAGACAGCTGAATAGCCATTTAGATCAAAGTCTCTTCTGCTCAGTGTTCCTGTCTATGACACCTGTCCTCTACCTTTATCTTCTGGTTGGTACACAGGTCTGTCTGAACAGCTGTGTAGTTCATGTAGTTTTTAGCTACATTTCATTCAAATGTGCAAGTTAGCTGCTATGTTCCCTGCATTTTTATTTCTACATCCACCCATCCATTTTCTTCTACTTATCCAAAGTCAGTACTGACTGGAATACCCTGAAACCATTAGCTAAGTGACTCTTAGTACTGACTGAGCATCATTTAAATGCCACAGTCTACCTGGGTATTGTTTCCAACTGTGACTGTCTCTTTATGATCACAGTGTACCCTACTTCTGATGGCTGCATCGAGCAGGATAATGCACCATGTCACGAAGGTCAGATCATCTCAAGTGGTTTCTTGGACACGACAATGGATTCACTGTACTCACATGCCCTCCACCGTCACCAGATCTCAATCCAAAACAGCACCTTTGGGCTGCAGTAAAACAGGGGATTAGCATCATGGATGTGTCTGCAGCAACTGTGTAATGCTGTCACGTTAACATGGAACAAAATCTCTAAGGGCTGTTTCCAGAAACTTGCTGATCTGTGCCATGAGGAATTAAGGCAAAATGGGGTCCAACCAGGTCCAAGAAACATGGAACTTGTAGAGTGTACATACATCTTTTTAAGCCTCACTATATTCAAAAACCCAAAGAAAATATTAAAAACTGAACCTAACAAGTGCAGCATCCACATGTCCTGTATATGATTCGCTTACCTACACTAAAAACAGCAGTTACCACGGCTGTGCCTGTGGCTTCATATCGAGAGACTAGAAGCACGGTGAAAACTCAGGTGTTGTCAGTTTTGGTGTAATGACTTTCACTGCCAGAAAGAAGAAAAAACCCGCACCAGATTTTTTTATACTGCACTTATTCATGCACATATAAATGTGTCACATCCACACCTTTGACACAAGAATTTAAAATATCTTATTGCCAATAAAATGAGTCATACCATCAGTCTTTTATTTAAATTTCTATTTTTGTAACACTGAGGTGTTAATATGAAACTCAATGCCCAGCTCATTAAACTTCTATGCAAAGTCCAGTAATACCATCTAAAAACCACCGGTACAATGAAAAATTAAAGGAAAACCATCCTGTGCTCACAATATAATTACAGCCACTTATATATTTCTGTCTGTCATTTAAAAATGAGTGTCTGAGAGCAGGATAATGGGAATAATCCTGCTGCCCATTTTCAAATTAAATTTTGGTGTTCGTGGTGAGAGGAGTGTGTGTGCTCATCTCTTGGAAGCAAATCCTCCATTTGAATAACTTCCCTCAAGGCTTGATGGATGTGATACAGATATTAGATTTCCATCACTTCAAACTCTGAAGTTTCTGCCACTGGGTGACTAAATAATTGAAGACTTCTCCCATAAAAAACGCAATATATCTGTGTGAGAAAAATGTTGCTTCCTTAAATTTATCAGTCAATATTTCAAAAGGGTGGATGAGTCTATCCCCAGCAGCATAACTATTTGTAAGCAGAGGTCTGAAAATGACTCACTTTTACGCTAGCACTCTAAGATTGTGTCAGGGTTGTTGTGTTTTTTTGTGCATTTGACATGTAACTTGTTGGTTTAAATGTCAAGTTTTTAATTAAACGTTTACTAGTTGCTTTTTAATCATTTCATTGACTAATATGTGTGTGTGAGAAAGACTATATATAATCCTGTGATTCATTTAGTTTCGGTTGTCATTGCTTTGTAACGTGTGTGTGTGAGTATGTGTGTGTGTGTTTTAACTATCTTTACGTCCTTGGCGTCAGGTGTTTTTAAAGGTCAGATCTGACGGTTAAAAATAGTGACTTCTGTGTCATGAAGACAGAGCTCTAGCTCGAACTGAAGAACCTTTGGAGGTAAACGTGCCTCAGTGTCTAGATTATACAATACTGGGTTGAGCATCCCCTTATTTCTTTATATTTTGCTAAGAAAATGGGATTTTGAATACGTGCAAACATACATGGAAAATATATAAGCAAAAAGCAGGTTTGTATACTTTTAACAAGCTTAAAAGTCATTTTTGACATGTCCATCTTTATTCTTCCTGAACTTTTCTTCTTTGCATTTCCTTAAGAGTATACAAAGCTTTGCATATGAGTCTTCTCTGTACACGAGCCATATGCAAAGCTGTTCTTTGGATGTCCAACATTGATTCAGTGATCTTGAGGCCAATTCATGACTGATATCGTTCCATCGGGGGTTGCGTGCAGGGGTGCTATTGCGTCATTGGCCGCTATTGTTTAGTGGTTTAAAATCTGACAGTACCTTTTTACATTCATAATTCCAGCATTTTTGACAAGATTCCCAACACCACTGACTGAAATGTGAACCCGAGCCATTACAGAGGGTCCACCGTGTTTTGCAGATACTCACTGTTGGGCCTCTTCTGACTGCCACCAATACATATTGATAATGATTTCAGTGAAAATATTCAAATTTGGATTGATAACTCCATAATGCCTGTTGCCTGATTTTTAGTCCAGTGCTTATATGATTTGCAAATGATACCTCAGCCTTTCCTCCTTGCTTCCCTTCCTTAAGAATGGCTTCTTGACAGTCACCCCTGTCTTGTTTTGGCAAACAGTAGATGGATCAACTAAAGGTCCAGATACATCTCTCAGGTCCGGTGTCAGTTCTTTGCTGGATTCTTTTCTCTTTTTCTTAAGGACATAAAGATTCTGTTTATCTGCTGTGGATAGTTTTAAGGCCTTCTTCTTTTGTCCTCTGCATGCACACCATACTGAGATAAAGGTTTTCAGCTAATCATTCTTTGGGAATCAACTTGATGATGCAAAAATACCATTTTATGCCTATCAAACTGTGTTATCTTTGGCATTTTTCATAGATTCAGCTATAAAAATGGGAAGTTATTGTTTGCAACAAGCTGCCAGTAACAAAATGCCAAATGTATAATTTAAAATAGGCTTTTTGCTAAGCTGTCTCTTATGTGCAAACACCAGCGTGCTTCTTCCAGTGAGTTATGCTTTTATGCTTGAATGATTCATGGGTCAATGTTAAGTGGATTAACAAATAAAAAAATAATTCCTCTGAAAATTATCATGTACAAGAAATAGATTCAGCCAATGCCCAAAGAACAACTTTGAAAGACCTCCAGAAAGCCTGGCGAACTATTGCCGAAGACCACTGTACATCTGGTTCATTGGAAGAAAAACATTTTAAAAATGAAGGACGGTGGTTTAAGAGTTTTGCACAGTACTGTATTTTTAGAGTAAAATACTGCATCTCAATACATGCTTCTTTGCAGAAGAGCTTAAGATGACACAGTTCCACAGATAATTACTTCAGTTATTTATATCCGTAATTTAAGGTGAGACCAAAGCATTTCTTCAGACTTCTCAGGATGTGACTCATTGTATTCTTTTACAAAGACGGCACAGCGACTCTTCATCTTCAAAGTCAGTGACTGCCAAACCCTTAGTTGTTTGCTTTGTCCCTCAGTCTGCTAAAGAGTAATTAGCAGGGCCGTTCATTAATTACATATGAGTTCATGGCCTGACATCGGAGTGCTGCCCGGGCAGGTGACTGTATCTGTCAGCTAAATCCAATTTTGCCAACTCGCCGGACGTTCGTGATTTGTTCAATCAAGACGTCACAGACAATTTGTCTGGTATGCCTCGGCCACCTCCGAGCTCTTCACAGAAAAGAAAATTAGAGTATCCGTCAGCCGTCCCGAAGGGTCTTGCCTTTGGGAGATGTAGCATCCTCCCCCTCTGTTGACAGACCTGGCGCGTGCCTCACTTGTCACTGTAATTAGTTTTGTTTCACTATCATTGTGCTCAGCAGCTCTACTTTATTGCTGCATAGCCGTGTGCAGTCAGGGCTCATTCCACAGTGTTGTATTAAACTAGGCTGCTTTTAAATGGTCTGACATGAAAAGCAAGCTTTCTCCTCAAACACTGATTTCTCCTGCTCTCAACAGCTTCTAATAAGTAAACCTACTTTTTGTGTCCAGCTCCCTGCTTATTTGCAACAATTACAGCGCAGTGTTCCACTGATGAACTGTGGATAACTTTAATTAATCAGCTGGATAATGGTGCATGTAGGATCAGTGCAGAAGAAAAAGGTCATGTGGGGGCTTGGCCCATCATGGATGGGAGAGCAAATCTCGGAGACTGATGAACAGCAGCAGAATGTTATTTTATCAGCCAACACACGGTCTCTGTGGTAGCAGTTATCTGGTGTGCACAGGATTTAAGGAACATGGAACGAGACCAAAACCAGATTTAGTATTATATCTGATTGTAGAAATGATACCGCGGTTTAAGGAAACCATGCTCATCGTCTGCAGACAGATATACTTTCTTGTAACGTAACAGGCTTTTTTTTTTTACCAACCTGTTGTAATCGCTGTTTGTTTGCCCATGAATCTAAAGCCAATACCAAGAGTCAAATGAACTCAGGGATTTATGCTAGAAATAGCAAACCGAGGCGAAGAGAATGTGCCCTGTATGTCGGAAATATTGTAGCTTGAGGAAATAATTTGCACTTATGACTCAATTTTGAGACGAGTATTGAAGAAGAATAGACGGCTCTCTCAAAGAAAATAATGGAAAAAAGATTGAGATTCTGGTTTCATCTCACACTTAGGCATGCTCTCTAAACATTAGTGGCGTGCAGTTTGTGTGCACTACCAAATTAAATCTGAACAAAAAGAAAGTACACCCTCTTTCACTTTTAAGGGTTTGCATTGCGTCTGGTCCTTAGCAGGTCTTAAATAGTTTTAAGTACATTATTTTAATCTAACGACACATGACACGTTGCATTGTGTCATTGTTTATTTAGAAAAAAAACCTAAACTATAATGCAGAAGCAGTGTGAGAAAAAGTAAGTGCACTCTTGCTGCTTTTGTGGGAGGGTAAGCAGCAGCTATTCAAATGCCCTTCATTAAATGATGATCGACATGTTTTTTTTAAAATTTTATAAACTGTTTTTATTTTTCAGAACAACAGTAAATTACATTACAGTCACATGATTTACCTAAAAGTGTAGGTCAAAGTGGCATTATGGCTATACGTGTAAAACAAAGCTAGCTCTTTCATGAACAGAGAATAATAGCACCGTAATACAGAATGGGATATTCACAGAAAGGTTGTGCACAGTAACTCAAGGGTATCTTTGATAGATAAACAGGCTAAAAATAGATTACCTTATGAGTAAGAGAGGAAAATAATGAACAAAAATGAAAGTGAATGAAACAGAACAGAGTCAGAGTAGAATAGGGGCAGCCAGTTTCACAGAGGTATATCTACGTGGTAAGGTAATATTTCTACATGGTTGGAAAAGAGTTGTTCAAAAACCTTGCAGTTAACCCGCGTAAAGTATATTTGATCTTTTCCAACTTATTAAAATGAAGCGCATCTCTGATCCAGGCCTCGTGTGAGGAACAGGAGGATGACTTTCACTGGAGCAAAATCAGACGCGAGTTAAAAGGGCCACGTTTTGGCAAAACAATCTCGCCAGGTGTCGCACCAAAGAGACCGACTGAGGCAGTTGGATCTAGGTGTACCTGAACTACCTCTGACAGTTTACTGAAAATTTCTGACCAGTGAGCCAGGAGCTTGTTTATATCTATCACCGACAGATTCAACAGACTTTTGGAAAGCTAGGGTTTTGATCAGTCTGCACAGTACAGCCCCTTGACTGGACCAGACAATATCTAGCACTAATATACATAATGAGTGGACTTGGAGTGTAGCCTCCTAAATTCCTGGGTGATATCCTGATCCAAGTCTTGCTCCCAAAGTGACCTAATAGTTGACAATAGGGCACTCTGAAGATGGGTGTCATTTGTAGCTGGATGAAATTGCACCTTTTTTATTCAGAAGTGGAAGCAAAAAGGTGTCAGTTGGTGGAGTTAAAGGTTGTGAGGGAAAATGGTGGGTCACTCCTCGAATAAAACTGCAAACTTGAAGGTATCTGAAAAAGTGGGTGTTGGGGATCCCATATTCAGCTACAAGTTGTTCAGAGGAAGGGAAAACATCCTCAGTGTATAGATCACGAAATGCTTATTAAATGACTTTATACACAAAGTAGACCACAGGACAAAGCCTTCTTCCCCTAGTGAAGCCTTAAAAACATGATTCCTGCTGATAAGAGCTTGCAATTTAAAATCTGCAGGCCACAGTGGCACGTAATTGATTCCAGATTTTAAGGGGCATCTTCCCTGATACATTTCTGCAGTATTCTGCACTGTCTGGACCAGAGCAGTCAGGGGTGATGGTACACAGGAAGAACTCACCATTCTCAGGCACTGGGATGTCAGGTGCATTGTTCTCATGCAGCTAGTACTGCAGTATATGGAGGGTAGATGCCCAGGAATAAAAGGAAATTTGGTAGCGCCATTACTCTAGCCTCCTAGGCATCCGTAGAAATATTTTACTGATACTTGGGGTGTTTTATTCCAAACAAACCCTAAGACGACCCCATCAAGTTTCCTGAAAAAGGATTTGGGGATTAAAATGGGGCACACTGGAATGGGAAGGACAATTTTGGCAAAACATTTATCCTAACAAGGCTTATCTGACCAGCTATAGACAGAGATAGTAGGTGCCATCTCGCAAAATCGTCCTTTATTTTAACAAGGAAGATATAATAGAGTCAAATGTGAGGGCATCTGTCTGACGGTTGCCAAGTCATGCAACAGGACAATAATCACAAGCTCAGCAGCAAATCTATAACAGAATGGATTAAAAGAAAGTAACCCAGTCAAAGTCCAAACCTCAACCTGAGGTGCTGTGGTGCGACCTTAGAAGAGCTGTGATTAAATAAAGCTATGTTACAGAGAAGAATGGGTCAAACTACCTCCACAATGACGTAACAGACTGATAAAGATCTTCAAGTTAGGGCTGCACGATACACGTGCATGATAGGGCCAGAAATGATTACGTGAGAAAGGTTTCCATGACCTCTTCATGTAAACAGAACACTGCTCTTACATCTTCAGCTGCATCAAAATAAAACGTCCTGGTTTTTTGTTTTTTTTTACTTGAATTCAGCGGATCGCTTTGAAGGAAAAATACAAAATGTAATTTCAAAAGTTGTACCAAAGCTTAATTTAATTAGTTAAATTAAATCAAGAGGGCACTGCTCTCACATTTATATTGTGCTACATTCCTAGAAATCGAAAAAAAATATGTTAATTCAACTTAATGAAAAAATAGACGGGGCCTTTCACTCCATTCATTGTATCTGCATGATGGACGTCAATAAAACTTGTAGAAGAGTACTTATCACAGGGGAAATGTAGAGGGAGCTCACAGGTGCTGTTTTAGAAAACCAATTGCATGTGGGGATAAAATATGCTTTGCCCAGTAAGTTGACCATTTTCCTGAAGCCTTTGTGTTTCCTGGACACGTATCTTTGTACAAACGTGATTAGGCGGGTGATTTCAGTGCATGTGTGTGAGCTGGATGGATACGATGACGCACTGTAGAGACTCACTCTCATGAATGACTGAGCTGATGTTGAGCTGATGATTCACATTAGCAACCACTGCATTCTTCTTCTTGGCCTTCATGCATTAGTTATGATGCTGTTTGTGGTTAGTTGTGTTGCTCTGTGGCACACACACAACTCTACATTACTCTCTATATATAATTTCTTCTTGGCTAACATCATTTGTCCTAAATCCAT
>VOQK01037946.1:3870-15407 GCA_015052645.1 Benitochromis conjunctus
AGCATAAAATGAATGATTTTCTGTCGCAACAATGACTGCTGCTGCTGTGAAAGCCTCAAGCTATCAGTCATAATCAGCAGAAATCTGCTTATTACTCAACTGCAGGACCGGAGGACAGCACATAAATCACATAAAAGATAATTATAAACAAAATATTAAATCTACTGTTAATTGGTGGGCTTACATGCAGATAATAACATGTCATCAGATTGTAAGAAAAAAGAACACACCTAGCCTAAATGAAGGGCATGTAATCTGAGCCAGTCATGATCTAAAAATACAGCACATCCATCAGCGAGGCTGAGGTAAGGTTCAGCTACCAACCAAAGCCAGAATGAAACTGGAGATGAGTGACTTTGACTCTTGCCTTTTCAGTGAAGTGAAGTGTTGATCTGTAAAACATTTTATCAGACAAACTATAGACAGTCCTGTAATAAACTAAGTACATCCCTACTGCTACCATAGGAATTAAGAGGGTAAGTATCAGCCAAGTGTCGCTAATCTGATTAACTGATTATCATTCCCCGTTAATAAGAGCAGAACTTTTGGCAGTTTTCTGGTCTGGAGCAGGTGTGTGTTAACTTCCTAGGAGAGGACGTCCCAGCAAACTCACCTCAGACTTCATTTAGCATGTTAATTGTGAAAGTTCATGATTAATGTACAATTAAAGGAAGGCTAAACAAGTATGATTTATGCCAGGAGAAAGCCTCTTCTCTCTAAAGAGAACATGGCAGCACAGCTTGGGTTTGCATACTTTTATCAGAACAAACCACGACTTCTGGAGCGCAGCGTCATATTTGGAATAACATAGGATAGAAAGCATATCAGCACAAATCCCTCATATCAAACTGTCAAGCATGGTGGTGGAAGTGTGATGATTTGGGTTTGTTTGGCACCTACAGGACCTGGACACCTCCTCTCTATACCAAAGTATTCTAGTGACAAATGTGAGGCTATTTGCCCGTCAGCTAAAGCTGGCCGGAAACTGGAACCTACAGCAGAATATTGGTGGGACCTCAAGACCAAGTCTTACGGAAAATGATTACGTCAAGTTATTACTACTGAAGGTGGTTTTACAAGCTCCTAAATCATGTACTTAGTTTTTCTAGTATTGCATAGAGCCCTGTGAATGATACAGACACATATCAAGAGAGATAAGTACACTGCTGAAAAAAAACAAACCTCTTTTTAATCAGAGTATGGCATCAAATTAGTTAAACTTCTGGGATACTGATTCGGTCAGTTAAGTAGCAGAGGGAGTTGTTAATCAGTTTCAGTGGTTTCAATCAGGAATGGTTTTACAGGTGGAGGCCACTGACATTTCTTTCCCTCCTCATCTTTTCTGAATGTTTTTAGTTTTGCATTTGGCTAGGGTCAGCGTCATTACTGGTAGCATGCGCGATACGTGGAGCGTAGACAGGCTGCACAGGTCATCCAGCTCATCCAAGATGGACATTGCCAGAAGGTTGCTGTGTCTCCGAGTACAGTCTCAAGAGCATGGAGGTGATTCCAGGAGACAGGCAGTTACTCTGGGAGAACTGGATAGGGCCGTTAGAGGCCCTTAAACTATCAGGAAGGAGGAACAGGATAAGAACCATGAGAGCTACAGAATGACCTCCAGCAGGTCACTGCTGTGACTATCTCTGACCAAACAATCAGAAACTGACTTCATGAGGGTGGCCTGAGAGTCCGACATCCCCAAGTGGACGCTGTGCTCACTGCCCAGCACAGAGGAGCCTGATTGGCATTTGCCATAGAATACCAGAATTGGCAGGTCCACCACTGGCACTCTGTACGTTTCACGGTTAAGAGCAGGTTCACCCTGTGTAAAGAAATGGAAGTGAGTCTTTATTTTGTCTCAACAGCGTATTATTTTGTGTACAAAGTATATGACCGTATATTACATAACTGAAGAGCTGACTAGTTATCTGCATGTTATCAGCTGGGTTTGGGAAATGAATGGTTACGCTGGTAATTGACCATGTCCATCTGTGATAAGTTTTTGCAGGCCAGTTTTGCTTTATTTTTATTGTTGTACTTGAGAATTCAATTTGGTAAATGTTTAACTTACAAAAACAAAACAAAGAAAAGCTACATAAACTAGCAGCAGGCCTTCAATGGTTCCTTGTGGAGACTTGTTCCTTGTTGGTTTGTTGAGTTACTATAAAAAGTTGTGCACAGACTCTGAGAAATTCTTGTGTCTGTTGAGCGAATGCATTTACATTTGCATTATCTTGACACCATATCTAACTGCAGCAGTTACGCTTTACAAGTTATCACTGAGAACAAGAAAAGACTCCGGAAGTGCAGTTTACTGTATAGTGTGTGATAGTGGCAAACGGCTAATCACTCCAGTGGCGTCGCCGCCTGGAATGAGTATGAACCTGCTGACCTCCTACTATCTACAACCCTGACCCACAGACCTATGGCTTACTTACTGTTTGACCTATAGCCCTATGTAAGCACCCATGTGAAACCATGTTTACAATGCACGTACACGAGCATGACCAACAAACAGCAGAAGTGAAGCCAGTCCAATAAATCACCAAACCAAAAGAAAAAAACCTGCTATCCTCAGGATAACCACCAGCCAAGAAGAATTCCCAAGATTTTCCTGGAAGGGTGAAGGGATTTCTGGAAATATAATGGGGGCAGATTTAATACTGAGGCACCGTGGGGAAGGGAAGGGTTCAAAATAGTGCCGAGCAGCGGTAGAGGGAGGGGGGAGTTTAAAATTTGTCAATAACCTCTCCATCTGGAGAGCATAGCATGTAGTGATGGAGGGAGACAGTGTCCTAGATGAAGATGGAGATAGAGCAGGAGAGAGGAGGGGGATTTCTAGGAAGACAGGAAGACTGTTGAGAGGGCCAATAAATTGGTTTTGGTCCCATAAAGAAAGGTATGAAGAAAGGAAATGACAAAAGAAATATAGATGGAAGGATTTCATTAATCTTTCAGAACATACCCGAAAAGACCAACAGTAATAAACACAGTTATTATAAATCAACTTAAATTTTCCAATTTTCTTGAATAAATCCGACATAGGTTCAAGAAGGAGAAGCGAGAAGAGTTACCATGGTGATGTGGCAAATTCTGACTGGCTGAGCGCTGAAAGCCAGGAACAATAAGCTCGTCAGGCCTGCGAGTGGAAGTGCGGTCCATCCTTTCCTGTCAGAAAAAAAAAGTTAAAAAAGAGAACAATTTTGACCATGTGGTTAAAAAACAAGCCTCATGGAATGTGTTTAAGATGTCAGATATTTTAGTAAAACGGGAGGACAGCGTGTCATTTTCACAGAGTTCAAATGGTCAGGCAAAGGGTGAGTTCAGGCCTCTGCTGTCGAGGAATGTCAAGTCATACGTTCAGACACTGGTGACACTTTGTCACTGTGACTTTCTGACCCCTCTGACCTTTCCTTTACACACACTCTCTCCTCTATCAGATATACTGAGCTTTATTTTAAACTTGTGAAACCCACTAACTAACTAAACCTTTATGTATTTCATGAAAAAATAAATTATCAATCAATTTAATAATTTTGAGAACAAAAAAAAAAAACACACACCAGTCCCGTTGCACTTATACAATCTCACACGTCTGGAGATACATGCGCACATCCTGCCAATTTCTTCACACATTGTCTAATTTGAAGCAGCCTCAAGGCAAGAAAGCTGCAGAGCAGAAAGAGAGGGAATAAAGCCAATGAAATTTTCAATCTTCTCTTTTCCAGGAAAAAGAAGAACGCGGAAGCGTTGCTTCCAGGAACTGCTCGTGGCCAGAGGTCTCAGTCCGTGTGCACGCACATACACACACACTCGCAGCTCCCCTCGGTGCTTCGAAAACATCCATAAATGCCCAGAGTAAGATTTATAGCTCTGAGAAGCAGCAGCAGCCAAAAGCTTTCCAAGGAAGGCAACTTGGCTGCAGGGCCTGTGGGCTGAAAGAGAAAGTCTGCAGGCCAGGCTACAGCTAAGGCTGAGGCACAACAACTTACAAGCTGCTAAACACCCATATATATCAAATAAATACATATTGCATTACTCTAAATCTACAGAAAGTGAGATTTTTACCAAATTAGCCGAGATGACCTCCAATTTGCATCTTAACTACTAGTAGATAAAGCTTCCAAAACAAATAGTCTAGTGGTAAGCTAGCCTAACGAGAGTGAAAGCATCCCTAACTATGTTGATATCCGCCTTAATTTTTATACATATATCTTAAGAAAACATTATGAAATTATTATTTAATATCCTTTATAGACACTTTATAGACACTTGTAGGTAAATTTTCAACCAGACCACCTCTTTAATCCAGTGCTAAGTGTTTGTGCTAAGCTAAGTGCTAGCTGTAACCTAACTTAATAGACCTAATCTTAATTTTCACACCAAACCCTAAACACAAAATCAAATCAGGGTTGCTTATTCCTTTAAGACACATGGAAATACTTTATCATCAAAGCTATAAAGACAGAATATCTCCATAAATAGCAAAACTTTCTGATCCCTAAAGCTAAAATGAAAAGCTGGAAAAAGTACACAGAGAATTTGTAGGTGAATGTTTTTAATCTGATGATATCAAGTGATCAAGAGATTTACTCATTGAAATCATACTAATCAATCTTCTCTCGGCACTGTTCAGAGTCTGGGCTTTCCCAGGCACAAGGGTGTACACTGTTTGGAATTGGAGGCAGGACAACGTTCCAGGTCTTTAAACAGCTATCAGTAGCAGCAGTGTTAACATATAGCGACAAGTAAACGCAGGAAAATTACCCTTTCCTCTGCAGCACTCTTGCAATAAAAGGGTCAGCTTTAATGGCCACATTCCCCATAAAAAACTCACCATGAACTCTAAATCGAGTACTGATGCTACATCAGCCGTCACCTGGGTGGTTATATGGGTAGAAAAAGCCAATTTTGAAAGACATGACCTCGTTTCTTAGAAAGAGGCACTGATTTCCCGCTAAAATCATTTACCAGATGTGGACTGTTTTGCACAATAGTTATAGCCAACAAAACAGCATTCTTCATATAACTAGTCTTAAGGGCATACTGAGTGGCACAGTACATGAAGGGAGGCTTTCTTCTTGTAGTTTTACGGCTTGTGAGTCATTCCTGCAGTCGTGTGTTTTCTGTTTCACAACAGCATCGTTTAACAAATCTCATTTACGCTGAATTACTTTGAATGCTCATCTTAGTATTTTTCCATAGAAGTTTATTGTAGTTATGGAGCGTTTTTAGCATTGTGGCTTTGCGTTTACGGGCAGACGCATACAGAAGTCTAATCAGAGGACACGGAGGACCAAAGGTTATTAATACAGTACTGTGCAAAAGTCTAGAGTCACCCCTTATTTCTTTATATTTGGCTTGGAAAATGGGAAATAGATGCAGCCATTTATTATTTTACTACTTTCATTCTTCAACATTGTCATGTTCAGAAATAAAGCCGCTGCCAGATGGTTTTGCGTGTTACTTTTCTGCATTTTGAATTCCACTAATGTGGCTAAAACCCTCACCACTGACTGAAATGCAGGCCCCAAACCATTACTGTGCCTCCACCGTGTTTAACAGCTTTTCTCCCCATTCATAGCCATTCTATGTATGGTCGAAAGGGGTGCTCATGATGGCGCCGGATCGTCTGGCAGCCTTTAAAACAATTTCCCTCTGGATAAATAGAGTATAATCAATCAATCAGTCAGTCAATCACACAATCAATCATTTCTGATGAGATTTTGGTGAACAGCTGCTACGTTGTCTGTTATGTGTAGACACAAACCGATTCATTCCTTGAGTTAGATGCCTTTTTATGTTTGAATAGTTCATATAAAATAGTCTGAAATAGACTGAAAATCAATGAAAAAGCGGCCAATGTCCAAAGAAAACTTTGAAAGCCTAGAGAACTATTGCTCTCAAAACCTTTTTAAAAAATTAAAAGAAAATCTGTCTCGTTGGAAGCAAAATATAAAGAAATGAATGGTGTCACAGTACTTATTCACAGCACTGTATCTCTCACCATGATCCTAAAATGACTGGCTTGCCCAAAGGAACAACAACAACACAGCACGGTGTCGTACAGAAGTAAACACTGAAGCCACTGTAGACGATGTTTATGCTTTGTGTTAGAAACAAATTTTTTGTGTTTTTGTGGGGCAATACCTGCAATTCCTGTGTGTGGATGCAGAGCCTAAGACTAGAAGTTGACTTTAGTTGTTAACGGAAAATCATAGGTTACTTCATGTGTTGTTAATGGTGCCACTATAAATACTTCCGGTCTACTGATGGGAAGCTTTTGTATCTTTGACAAAACATACAGTCTCATCAGACTTGGCCAAAATACTTCTTGATGAATTAACGAAAGTCTGTGCCAAAACCATCTTTGAAAGATTTGCTACGTGGAGGTAGCGAAGAGAGATTTTGTCCAGCTGTGTTGGCTTCCCAATCTTTTCCTCAAAATGATGCTTTGATTCTCCGTCTCGCTGTCCCATTATGCTGATTTCCAGAGTGCCTCTGGGCCAAAAAGTAGCGTTAAATATTGAAAAGCAGTTTTCCAAGATTTGAGTGATTTCTTGTCGTGGGTTTTGGAGCATTAAAGCTGTATCTCACTGAACAAATGCTGTGGCTCTACAGTTTCCATCAGCTTGACATACTGGGGTTGCTTTTGGACAGACATCCTGCAACTTCGCTTGATATCTCTTTCATAAATAGCGAGCTCCCCTTTCACTCCATTGCCCAAAGCACTGACACCAAGGCACTTCAACAAAGTGCTTTAAAGGCCACGCTTCCTCGAAAGCACAAACACAACTGAGCGTGCCCGTCACCATGCTCGCACAGAACCACTTACCTGACCTCTGAGAATATAAAGACACAAACTGTCAGGCAGAACAGACATGTTCAGGAACAAATGGTATCAATGCTGACGCTGGAGGAGAGGAGCAGAGGTTAAACGCTTCATTCTTTCCGCTCGTTGCGGTTAAAATCATAACTCAGCAGAGCTTTGAGTCTGTGGACAGTGGTCTCTTGGTCTGTGGAGAGCGTGTGCGTGCACATTTACAAATACATACATAAGAAAAAACAGGGAAAGCAAGAGTCGCTGCCCGTTTCATCTGAGACGTCCCTGGCACAGGTCCAACGCTCTCAGTAAGAGAGCGGGACACAGGAACACACACACACACACACACACACACACACACACACACACACACACTTTGGTGAAGGACCTGGAACGCTGCCCAAATTCCCAAACATGCCCACCATTATGTATAGCGTTATGTAAGTACAGAGAAAAGGGGCTCATTTGCTCCTTATCTCTATACATCAAGCATAAAGTCATTACTACACAGGGACTCCATGTGTGCCATGCTGTGTCATGACAACTGGCAAGCTTTACATGAGCAGCACTAACACAGACCCACACACACACAAACAGAGCAATGTTGTAGCCCACTTCTCTCCATCAAACTATCAAACTCTGGTTTTTCTCTGCTACATGCAGGGTGGAGGAATGTTGTTTTTCGATGCGGATTCAATTCACTATTCACTGCAGCCTTACTGGGGCAAAACTCTTTCCTGGAAGCTAACGTGAACCAGTCCAACTTAATGTCAGCTCAGCAGGGGCTCGGCAGTCCCACAGTTTGGGTGAGCAGGATTTTTGTCCCTCCACTAAGAGAAAAAAAAGACAGCTGAGACTACGTCACCTCCATCATTCCATCGGTCCCAGAAAGACGTCATACCATCAATCCAGTGCTTTTAGGCCTGTCACACAACAAAGCCCACAGCTTGTTATTGTTGTTTGCTTAGCACTCTATTTATAGACCTCCACGATGCTCTTTAGCCACATTCTTTAGGTTACTGGAGGGTTGGAGAGGAGAAAATCCAAGCTGAGAAACAAAGGGCTCATTTTGCAGGAGTTGGACAGTGGAAGCAGGTCTGTCGTGCTGCGCAGATGCCATATTTCACCAAACTAAGCTGGCATTCGCTCACTTTGAGGCAAGCAAACTTTAGCCCACAGCTAAAACTGAATCCTGGTCTTGCCTAAAGATTCCAACTCATAATCGATATTTCGTGGCTCCATCTGTTAAGGGTTATCTTGGTTTTCCAGTTTACATATTCACATCAGTTTTTACCGGCATTTTAATAGTCAGAGATTATACAAAGGGAGATAAGAATACAATCTGAAACCATGAGACGTGGGAAAAACAAACACTTGGCAATGTCTTTGCTTCCGGCTTTGACTTTTCTTCTATAGAAGCGCTGATGTGGCAGTATTGCCTGAGTGGCGACATATACCGTATTGCAGCAGCGGCCAAGGCCTTAAAAACGGGAATAAATGTTGCCTAGTGTGCAAAGTGACCAACCAACGTTAGCCACCAACCAGTGCGCTAGGTAAGCAATGTTACCTAGTGCACGTTGCACGAAACAACCAACGTAACGCCTTTAGTGTTAGCATGCACACAGGACGCACAGACCATGAAAGAAAATGTGCAAAAAACACTCCTAAGAGTAAAATAAATAATTTTTGTTTGGTCCAAGATTTTACCAAAATTTCTCTAAAATTACACAAAAATTAAGTATCAAACATACAGCAACTTTTCATCGACCAATCAGTGTCACTTAGTCCTAAAGAAGATTCTCTGTTACATGAAAACTAACTCCAGTTTAACATTACTTTGACTCACATTCTACCAACAAGCTCACATACAGCTGGCACATAAAATGTTTACCTGGTAGTTCGAATGACGTAAGAAGTAGTCAGGGCATCCCGCTAATGCCATGATGTTCCTTCAGCGTTCCCTCTGCAGGGAATAACCGTCTGGTCTCACCAGCACCCTGCACAAAAAAAAACAGACTGACTGAAGAACAGAACTAAAATCACAGAGAAAATTACAGACTGATTAAGAAAAAAACAACAGGGTTAAGATTAAGTTTTAATTAACAAATCTCACAAACTACTAAAGGTGGATGTGGGGATTTGTGCTATACATTACGCAACAACTTTGCACAACTGGTAACAAAAAGTCCCGCAACTCGTTCTCACCTAAACAGCAAACAAAGCTCGTCTGTGTGACTTAGTGTGCATGCACGGTTGAACATGTGCACACTAAATCCAGTGTAAACACAGTCATTGTATACAACACACACACACACACACACACACGCACACGCACACACACACAAGTCAGTTCCTTCACAAAGCCAGTGGCTTAGAACTAAAAAAGAATTTCTCCTCTCCAAGCGAGCAACACATGACCACTCTCCACCACCTGCAGAATGACGGGGAAGGAAAGAAGAGTGTGTGTGTGTGTGTGTGTGTGTGTGTGTGTGTGCGCGCGTGGGAAGGGGGGGGCTTTCTGGTGCAACTTGAAATAGGAGTCGTCTATTTCCACTGCATTATCTGCTGTGAGTAAGCAGCGGGAAGTTGCGCGCACGTTTGTGTTTGGAAAGAAGACTTGTGCGCGTGCACACACACACACACACACACGCAAAAATCCATCTCAAGCTGTTCAGCACTTAGTCTTCTGTTTATTTTTCTGCAGCATTTAAAAAGAAAACACTGTTACTTGCATTTACATACCAAAAACTCCCTGCAGTAACATTCATATGAAGATAAACGGGCTCATTATAAACCCCATGTAATGTCACTTTGGAAGTCTTAAAGTTGTTTCATCGCCTTAGCTCGCGATTCCTACCCTCGCCCGCTGGTAGAAGTCCCAGATCACCGTTGAAATCTAATCGCTGATCCTCTTTAACTCCTATCTGCCTGTCCAATTTCACGGAGAGCTGCAATAACATATTAGAGATGCCCAGCTCACAGACTGGATTCATCTGTGAGCTCGAGGAAAAATAATAAGCTTCCTCAAAGAGAGAAATGAGTTTATGCAGCCCACATACACATTTTTAGGGAACTGCTGCAACTTATACTGCTTCCAACAAAGGTTCAGCAAACCCAATCCGCTGAAAACACACACATAGATGCACACACACACTGAACGCTGCCTCTCGCTCACTAAATAGCTCCTCTCACTCTTTGACGATTCCTCTTCACTTTCTCTCCCAGCATGTCTCCATTGTACAGGTCATTATATAACAGATATCAGATGGTTCAAACAATATCCTCCTCCTCCTCTCTCCTCTCCTCCCTCTCTCTTCACCCCACTAATTACTGTTTCCACTGGGGCTCTGCTATCTTTAGGTTGCTCTTCTGTCAAAGGATGTGTGCCTTAATGTGTACGCGTGTGCAAATTTGGACATACGTTGCAGTGTAAGCCTCTGCGCTTCATAACTGTACACTATTTTTAAAAAATATATATTACATGCTATTGCACAGGCCGCTCACAGCAATCAAAGTCCCGGCCAAAAGGGCAAGCGCCGCCATCGTACGTGCAAACTAATAAGCCTGAAAGTGCCAAAGACAAAGCTCCGAGTGCTTGACATTTCCTGACATTTGTGATTTCTCCTGTGGAGAGAGGGAACAATTCAGCTTTGCTGGTCATATGGGGAGATCTGGAGAAATTAAACAGGGCAGGGAGCAACTTAATAATGCCACAGGTGTGCGAGTGTGTTTAACACGCCCACTACTACTACCGCATCTTTCCAAGTGCATAAGGATTCAGATTTTTAGTACACTCACGGTCTGTGGTCTTATGAAGAGCACACACTCACATAACTCCTTAACATTACCTGATCCCTAAACAGACATGAAGTCTTCTTTGTGCATAAGGTAGGAAGGAAGGAAGTTTAGCAGCATACAAAGATTAAACCTACATTAAGGCACAGCTTGGAGCTTTATGACAGCCCATTAACACACACACACACACACACACACGCACACACACACACACACACACACAAAGCCAGCTTATGCCCTCTGATGAAGCAGCTCCCTGCCATGCTGATGCTTCAGATAACTCTGTCCCAATTCAAAAGCGGAATTAGTGGAAGAGGCAGGAGATGCAACAGCTTTAGGCACTGATGGAGCATCTGAGTCTGACCGTGTTGTGAGGTGGTACGACAGCTCTTAGCTGAAAGATTGAACCCCCTCCTTCACTATCACCACTACAGCCAAAGTGTGTTTCTAATATTAGAAAATAAATATATATGATAACTTTACAATGATCTCCATAAGAGCAAAGAATGAGATCACTGTAAATAGTCTAACACATTTAAAGAGTTATATAATGACTTTGCATCTCACAGCACAGCAATAACTGTCATTAAATACTTTTTTTCTACCAATAAGTTGAGTATAAAGGCATATCTAAAGTTCCTTTGCGTCCCGTGGCGCATGACCAGTAAGCATGTATAAAATGGCTGATACTGAGTTTAACAATATGCAGTCCTGCTGACAGATATTAGTTCCCAAACAAATATGCAAAGCGCTTACGGTAATGAAAAGGCAAAATCGTGTCCAGGACGGAGAAGCACCCGGTGCGCTCCGGCTATCCTCGTCGGGATGTCCACACAAACTGCTTTCCCCCCCCCCCCCCCCCCCCCCCCCCCCCCCCCCCCCCCTTTCTTCTCCCCCCCCCCCCCCCGCCCCCCCCCCC
>VOQK01037963.1:8276-18482 GCA_015052645.1 Benitochromis conjunctus
CATGGTGATGTAGATAATGTTTTCTCTTTTTAGCTCAGCTCACAGAAAAGAAGGCAGAACACAAGCACTTTCACTCTCTCACACTCTGTGTTTTGAATGAAAGGGAGCACACTGTACCGAGTTTGTGCGTCTAACATGTCTCTTTGTGCACAAACACCGTGCCCTTATACCTATCCGAATGATTGCCCCACCATTATGTGATTTAATGGTGAACCCCCCCCCCCACAAAAAACAAAACAACATATACTCTTAATCCTGCTACAGCACTCTGGCAGAGGAGCTGGGCTTATACTCTATGGTTTAAAAAAAAAAGAAAAAAGAAACACAATTATCCAGTTTCTCATCTGTTTGCACAAATAGGGCAGAAAAGCCTTAAAAACTGCTCAACGCTACGGTAATTTGCTGCAGAGAAACATTGGAAAACAAATGTGTTCAGGAAATGTAGATGGGTTTTTAAGGTCTGAAAGCCACAGCTGCTTGGCAAGCAGGAACTGGCTCCTTTTGTCTTTTATCTTCTTCTGTAATGTGCACAGGTGCTGCTTAATTCAATTGGAGAACGTTGCCATGGTTTTACATTAATATATTTCCATGTTACCATTACGACTGTTGTCATGGAGATGATAGGACCTATTTGAACTGAAAGCAGTGATGGTTTTATGGGGGTTCTGCTCTCTCCCTCCTCGCTCTCTCTCTCTCTCTTTCACTTTTTTTCCCTCTTTCTCTCGGTCTCTCTCTTTCATTTGGTTGCTCCATGTCAGGTCACATGGTATGCAGCCAGATTTAAGGCTTGACTTCACTGTTCATTTCCCCCCTTTTTTACTGCTTCTAACTTAGCATTGCTGGAACAGAAGATGCATTGCAATCGTACCTGGCAACCAACACACTGAGGGATAAAACACAGCTCTCATTTGCTCATACGGGACTTTCACAGCACAGTGTGCTTCTGCTGTGATGCAAAAATCATATCCAGTATTGTACTTATATGACAATGAAAGGAATTTTCACGTATGTTCCCACCGACTTCCATTACCACTGAACTCGTGTTGACTGAATGTCTTTTGAATCCAAAGAAAAATGCTTGTATGTAAAAATAACCAGGCTAATCAGGCACAAAGGCTGGATTGCACTGGAAATGGAATTTGCTCAAAATCAAAACAACTATATGCATTTTTTTTTTAACATAGTCTACTACAAACATCTAATCGAGACACGGTTATTCCAATTAAAGTAATTGCACACTTTCATAAAATCAATACTGCTCCCTGGAACCGTAATTGCTTCTTTCAATCAATTTGATGCATTTTCTAGAACAAAAGGCAAAGCAGGGGTATTCAATTTACTCAAGCATACCAAAGTTGATGGAATGCTTGTATTGGCTATTAAGGCATTGCTTGTTTTCTTCTTCTTCTTAAGGATGCCAGTGGAATATCTTCAGAGGCAAGTTCAAAGTCACCTTGTTATCTCTGGATTTTGTCTTCGATACCACTGTAACTCATTATATCTGCAAGCACAAGAGGAGAAACATATTAGTACCCTGGTACCTTTCTGAAATGAGATGCAAAATGTGCCACAATATGCAGTAACTTTGTTGAAATCGACCTTAGTTTCAGTTAATGAATGTACTCACGCATAAACACACACATGGACATACGTACACAGACTAACTCACACCTTGAAGGTCCAAATGAATACAGAGAAAATCTAACAAAAGAACCCATGAGAAACTGGGCTATACTGACAGCTTTGATCCATCAGCAAACCATGATGCAAAGCAAAGTCAAATGTGCCCTACTTTTCTTTGCATTGACTGAGCTCAAAACATTTTTCTGAATTTTTACACATACAGTATTTTAGGCTGCTCCTCCCTCAGTACTGTTTTGAAACGAAGCAAGTTAGAATTAGAAATGGGTTACAGTCTGTCTCTTCTTCTCACTCTATCTCAGTCTCGCACACAGACACACGCATGCGTGCACATACACGCACACACACGCACACACAGAGGGGAAAAGACAGAAAAATCCATGTTTAAGGCACTGCAATTTTTTTCCTCCTTTTTCTGCATTTCATTCCCTCTTTTTTTTTAGATAATGAAAAATGTCGGATATGAAACTCCGGACTCGCAGCGCAGCACCCAGCTTTCTGCTATTCTTATACAAACACAAAGTGACAAGATGGTTACTCTCTCTGCACACTGACAGTTCATTCCAGACTAGGAAAAATGTCAAAAATGTTTAGTCACGGCTGAGTGGACTTAATTACCATCCTCTAGGCTGCCTCAGAACTCAGTGCCACTAATGGTCCCGAGCTACAGATAAAATTCCATTTACAAGAATGTTTCAGCCACAAGATCTGATTTGGCCAATATGAAATATTTACTTTGATGTAATTAAAGTGACAATGCTTATCACCCACCCTGGCCCCCCAAACAGGGACTGCCCCATTTAGATAAATATGAAAACAATGGTTATTGGCCTTTTAGATCAAGTTGAGATTAAATTTAGCTTTTGTTGTGTCTGGAGATAATAACTGGAACAGTGTGAACTTTAATGAATTATTTGCATACACTGACAATCTTGGTCTTAACAAGGTTACTTACAGAGATAAAGCTGGTAATGTTTTGAGGAACCCTAAAGTTAACTTATTGAAATGAACTATTCATGAGAAAAATGTTTCTATAGAGTTTTAGTTAACTTTATGCGCTTAACAATCTTATAGCTTAAAGGTACATTACATATTTCAGAGACAACACCGTTTTGGAGTTCCTCCTGTCACGTCGATTGACAGCGGTTCAAGTCGACTCTAACATTCAAACCTAAAATATTGATATCTTCTGGTGATCTTCAGCAATGCTCTTGGACACAATTTTACAAATTTCCTTGGCTTTTACAAACTATGTGTACTTTCTGCCTCAATACAAGGAATGTTTAAGATTTAAAGTGTAATCTTTATGACATGCTGCTCAGTCGAGTATTAAGATGCTACCTCATCACTGATAGAAAATGTGTGACTTGATTTATTCATTGCAACAGGAAATCTCAATCAAACAGCATCAAATGTTTATGTAAGTCTTAACCATAGGCTGAAAGTAAAAGAGGGATGTAGACACAATGGCCTCCCTGTTGGTTTGAGTCTCTTTTTGAGATTTCAAGTTTAGCTTTATGGTCATTGGCAGCAGGTGTGACCACATTTGGACATTTGGAGTGTGGACTGCTCAGCTATTAGCCAAGGTTGATAAGACTGATTAGCAAGCATATACATGGAATATATGGGTGAACTGCACACATACAGAGATACCTGCTCTTTAGTGATTAAAGTACCATAAAACTAAAATACTAAAATACTTAAAAGTAAAGCTGAGCATTTCAGAATGGGTAATTAGTTACATTTGGAGGAAAGGCAGTATAAAACATTGGCATGGCTTTTGGTTGGAAAAATTAGGTCAATGAGGAAGTGCCTAAAAATCTGCATGGTCTCTGAAGGCCACCAGATGGCGATAGCTTTTACTGCACAAAGAGTTTTGCTCCTACAGAAGACTCTTGGAAAATGCCTTCCTGTCAAAACTGTAAATATTTTCATGATGAGTCTTGTGGCTCAAATGTTATATTCCTAATAACTGGTAAATTAAATCTATTTTGTAAGTTTTGGTTTTACGAAGTCTTTGAGTTGTTACTCAAAAAAAAAAAGAATTATAGTTTTTCGTTCTGTCTGTCTAGTGTACAGACAACTGAAGAACGTTTGTAACGCAAGTAACGGGAATTTGTAACTGGAATGTTATTACTGAATTTAGTTTAGTAATGCCTTGCATTAATGTATTACTCAAAAATGTAATCTGATTACAGTAATGAGTTACTTTGGAATGTGTTCAACCGAGCACTGCTCGTCACTTCTGCTTTTTGCAACCAAGATGTCAACAGTGGAAATGCTCACCCAAAGGCTACGTCACAGAAGTCCATCTTTCATTCTGTCGGTGAAGTCAGCCTCAAGTGGCCACTGAAGGAACTGCAGGTTTTTTGCGCTTCACTTTGGCTTTATTATTCAGCTCTTGAGTTTGCATGGTTGTAATCCAAGCAAGACCTTGCGTATAACACTGTGGCCAGATTTTATATGGTCAAAACTATACACTGTAGCAAAGCAAGATTTATTTATTTTGTAATAAAATAAATTTTCTGTAGTATTAAAGCGTACACGTCACATATAGTTTCTCTTGTGGTAGCAAGGCTACTGTCTGCCTGCTAGCCTACTCAAGACCCCATGTGGACATTGTGCCTATCTTTCTAATAACATTATTCACAGTCATTTCCCATACTCTCTAATTTACCTATAATGCTGTCTAAACATAAAAATCATTTATTTAGTTTTAATTTGTTTATGAGATACCAATCTCTGAGACTCCTGCCAACACAGCGGTAGCATCGTGGAATAATTATTAATATGCATATTTTTATCTCCTCACAGTGTAGTACACTGGCTCGGAAAGTTTGGCATTTTTAAACTGAGACCACTGCAAATTCGACTGCACTCCTAACGTCAGTCCAAAAAATAACTAACTAAATAATTTTCACTGAGATTCAGTTTCAACCAAACTGTTGTGTTTGGCTGACTGTCAAACACAACACTATGTTTAATGCTAAAAACCACACGAAGCTCCTGTTGTCACACTCAAGCCCGAGCTGCTGTATGGGCCATTGTACCGCTCCTCATCCTTCCCATCCATCAGGAGAAAATGAGTTCATGTGCATTGCTGCTAACATAATGTTCTTAAAAGGCTGGGAGAATGGCTCACCTAACATGCAAGATGGCACAATAAAGAAGAACCCACTGACATTAATGAAAATGTATACCATTTAAAACCAGTGGAGGCAATAGCTAAGTGGAAGACAGAGCATTATTTATTATTAATAAATGCCTGAGTGACTGGCTGTTGATGGCATGAGCTATTTTAATACCATCCCTGTATAGCCGATGGGCTTTGTTGCCATGTTTTTCTTCAGTTCCGTGGCTTGTTGGATTTGTCGGCTTGATATCCGTTTTTTGGGGGGGGGGTTTGTGTGATAATTCACGTAACATGTCTGTGGCCAAAAATGGGGTCTTTTCATTGAAGATTACAGCGGCAGATATTTTAAGATCTCTGAGTATCAGGAGCTACGTGAATTTATTAGATAAATTCAAGCTGAAACTTTTTTTTAAATTTAAGGCCATTTAAAAGAAACCAGTTAAAGGAGGCTCCAAGGTTGTAACTGACTGTGCTTATTAAAACTGCCATTGTAAGGTTTATGGCAAAAGACTTAATAACACATTGATTTTTACATACAAAGGTGCAGAATTGATGGTTTTTATTCAGTAATAAATATGTTATTTATAAAAATACAAAATAATAAATGCCTTCCTATAAATCTTATACACTGATGTAATTCAGTTTTCTGCAGTCCTAGTTTTATAGCTCATATTTACATGAGTAAGACTAATATGCAAACCTCCCTCCTTACACCATCTTCATCCTCCCTTCATCCCTTCCACCCTGCTCTCCCCCCTCCCTCATCTCCCTCAGTTTGTAACCTGAATACAGTAGCGCAGTGGACCAATCGATCATAGGGAGTCCTTTTTTTTTCTTCCCAGCAATTTTCCTCTGAGGAAAGGGGGAATAATGTGAGCTAACAGTGTGGAAAATCAATGCTCCACTGGCATAGAATAACTTGGAGTCTGGCTGGCAGAGAGTACTGGGCTCCATGAGGCCAGTTTGAGTGATAAAGCCACCCCACGTCCCTCCTCTCATCCTGCATGATATGCAGCTGCCCCTGCAGAGCTACACTCACTCTCAACAGTAGGTTAACAATTTTATTCCCCAAATCCTGCGGATTTAGAAGGTGTACACTTACGCCATAGGGCTTTGAGTGCATAATGGATGTGCGAGTGTGGCTGTTGTTTTCCAGTGTTTTCCTATATGCTTTCTACACACCAGAGCTCTATTTAACCTCTAACATGTAAATCACTTTGACCCGTTGGTGGCCCAGTCATTTCAAACCAATGCTGTGCAGCTATACTTTGCTCAAAGCCAGAGAGCTTAAAAAAATCTACTAAAAAAAAAGAAAAAAGTACGATAACGCTAAAATTATAATACTGATTTATGCCAAGTAGATTTTTATAAACAAATTTTATTAGCATGCCAAATAAGTCAGGCTCATTTGCACAAATGATGGAGACATAAAAAAACTAAACTGAGATTTAGTGGTTTAACAATATCTTTAATTCTAAACTTGAATAAAGAGCTGAATCACGCTAGAACTGTCAGACAGTTTGAAATATGAAGATATTTTTCAGTCAGAAAAACTGATTTTTTTTTTTTAAAGTAACCCCAACACTGGAAGAAAAATGAAAACATTTCAAACCAAATCAATATGCAGTGCTTGTGCAGAGAGACGTAGACACTCGCTGACATTCAGCACTCACTGTGTATGTACAAAGTTTGGGCACATGCAGAACTGCAGGATGGCATTGTTTCAGTTTGTGAAAAGGTTTCATAATCAACAAGAAACTGTTTGACACCCTGTCATTTTTCATAACAGTACTGCCACAGGTACACCGCAAAGTGTGCTTGTCTGCCTATATGTGTGTGTGTCTGTCCTTTCAGTGGTATGCAATCCTTTCTTAAGCAACCACCCACACTGACCCAGGCAGTCTCAAACCTGCTGATGTTGCTTTTAGTAAAGTTAGATAAGCTCAGAGAGAGTGAGAAAAAAGATGAAATGTGACCTAAGATAGATAGATAGGTATCTATCTATCTATCTATCTATCTATCTATCTATCTATCTATCTATCTATCTATCTATCTATCTATCTATCTATCTATCTATCTATCTATCTATCTATCTATCTATCTAGATTGCCAGGTAACAACACAAGTTTTAGTTCCACACAAAAGCTCATGCATATGATTTCCGACAACACAACATAATTAAGAAAGTTGCTGGTCTCTTCATTAGGAACTGCATGTTGTAACAAAGCATGGATCCGCATGGGAGACACCAGTCACATCTCGTCTTGCCAATTACACTTTGCATGATTCCTCCCCCAAATTAGGATGAGCCAAGATGGAAAATGATTCTTGGCATGTCGTGGGCCCTAATTATCCATTGAACAAATGGAAATATCACTGATGTTGTGTTCTCAATCCAAGCGTAGACAGAGAGCAACAAAGCACTCTGACAGTTTTTTGGCTTGCGGAATATAAAATGTAAGAATGCCGAGAGCAGCATGTTGCGATGAGCAGCCGGGGAGCTTAAATACATACCTTGTCATTAAAATTGTATATGTGGTCGATGCAGATTTCTAACTTGATTTTTTTTCCTGATAGGATAGCTTGGTCTGATGATCAACATGACAAGGATGCAATGAATGCTAAGCTTCTTGGAGCTCAGAAGAGACAGCAACCTTGAAAAATAAATGGCATTGTATCGCAAGAAGTTTTTAATTGTGCTATTGTATCTGAAGAGCAGAACTTGAATCCAGAATATACTCCTGTGTGAACAGAGGGGGGGGAAAAAACCCCTACACGTACACACAACCTCTCAAACACAGACTGGGAGAAGAAAATATCACCCATCAAATTTCCAAGCATCACTTCTATAGCAAGACGCGAACAGATCTCAGCAGCTACCTCCAAACACTTGTTATTCACAAATGCACACCGCAATGAGACAAATATTATTTTAAAAGAAACTTTAGATATGTGGTGCATCTGCAAATTTGACTTTATAGGAATAGCAGTGAAATAACATTACCATAAGCTTGGTGCAATGCATGCATAATAGATTGTTGTTTTCACTCTGCATATGGTAGGAGCTGGATTCGCTTCAAAGTGCACCAAATTTGCATGATTCGATGTGAGGGATTCTGGGATTAGAGAACACCACTTCCTCCCCCCACCCTTCTTTCACTCAGCTATAGAAAGGTATCACATTCCCACAGATGGTGGGGAACATTGTGAAAATGCAGCCATTATGATACAAAAGAGCAAGCACAGGAAACTAAGAAAATAAAACAAAAAAAAACATTTTTTTCTTTGTCATTTTCATTTTGTGATACACGTTTTTAATGAATATTAACAGGTTCCGGCGTCAACTTTGTAATTTCTTTTTGTTCAGTTTTGAAGTAATATTTTGCAAAGATTTCTGAAAACTCTGGTCAGAGATGAGATTTTTTTTTTTTTTTTACCTCTTCCTGCAAGTTTGGAAACTTTTAAGATGCTGTGATTGAAAAGGAAAGTGACAGCTCTTACATGTGCCAGAACAGACCAGCATCAACACATGACACACACACACACCTACACACACACACTTCTGTGCGGGTGCTTGTTGCTGACATTCCTCACCCTTGTCTACAATCACTTAAAAATGACAGAAAACAGAGAAAGCAAAAGAAAAGCCTGTTTGACTGTAGACAAGCCCCAGAGGCTGTTTCTGAACACTGTCTGGCAAACAAGAACAAAGTGATTCACAAAGCATTAACAGCACTCAGAGCTGTGGTATTTATGAAAAAGCAAATGGCACAAGAGAAGCGAACTGCTTCCTTACAACACTTGTGAATTATTTTCTCTCTCTTCCTCTCCCCCCCCTCTCTCTCTCTCTCTTTTTTTTACCTGCCTGTTGTCTTGTCTTGTGTGATTTTGGCGATATGCTTTCCTAAAAAACACGAGGTAAAGGCATATGTCAAAGGCGATGGGGGTTTTGAAGGTAGTGTGCACTTTTATGCAAATTGCATGTCCATCAGTGATGAGCAGTTCATCTTCTCACTGGATAACCTGATTATAATTTAGATCAGGGTGTCCATCTGTTAGGTGAACACCCACGCAAGGCATTATGCACATAAGATGAATGAAACCATGCATCCCCCCCCAGTTTCTTCCTTAGAGACAATGTGAGTGAAGGTAGGCAGAAGGAAGGGTTTGTTTATACTGGTCTCCTGCAGTTTTACCATCAAGTCCTGTTCATTTGTGACATTTCAGTGATAACTGAATAGATTTGAGGGTCTAATCTAGTATAGTGAATAAACCGGAAGTTTACAACACGATCCAGACAGTGAAATCAACAATTTTGCAGTGGATTTCTATGTTGATGATTGCAAGTCAGCTGAGAGCTATCATCAATACATTCACCAGTATGAGGACTGAAACATTTCTATATTAAAGACAAAGGTTTGTAATAATCAGACGGGATTTTACAGCTCCTGAAAGTTGCCACTGGCGAGTATCATGTTACAGTGACTGCAAAGAGAGCAGAAAGATTGTTTTGACGTTGAAAAGTAATCTTCCAGAAGTACTTTTCAATGTTGTTGGGTTGACTGGAACCCAACAACATGAGAACACATGTGCCTAATGAATGAGAGGGCTGTCACTGGTTTACACAGTGCATCAATGGCTCGGTGAGGCTGAGCAGGGGTGTAGCACAACATTCTGGGTCCTATTTATAACTAGTCTCTGTGGGCACCCTTCCAATTATAATCAATAGCTCTCACACATTTTTGAAAAGATGTTAAAAATAACTGAGCAAAGCTGTAGCGCTTATCAAGTTATCCACTAATGTTACTAACTGGTCATATCATTAACAACAACACCCTGTGATGTCAGTACAGTCTCACCTGTAGTCTACAATTATAGTGTGATTCTGTTCGTAGCAGTAGGAATCACACAGTAGTCTTACTATACACAGGACACCTTCACAATGGTATCACTGAATAGTGGTTCTGCTATTCTGTAATACTTTAAACGTAGCTACATCATGACATCTGTGTAACTGAAGAAGAAACACATCTAAAAAGGAATTCATTTACTGCGTTATGGTGTCAGTGCGAGTGCATTATCATTATTATTATTATTATTATTATTATTGTCATTAGTCAAGTCAAATCACCTCAGTTTAATTCAGTTTTATATGTAAATATATAACACCAATCATCCAGACACAAGAAACAGTTGCCTCAAAGTTCACTACAAGACCCTACAATAAAAGCCTAATAAGACCCTGCAATATTTACACTGAGTAAACACTGATACTTTGTCTTACCCCCAACTTTCACACTGGTTAAATGAGATTTGTTTGCAGCATTGTGCTCAAGGCAAAAAAAAACAAAAAAAGTCTTCATTTTTATTTGACTAAATGTTATTCCCAAGATATGAAATAATGTTAAAAACACGTTCCCCCTTAGTTTGGG
>VOQK01037972.1:1162-14085 GCA_015052645.1 Benitochromis conjunctus
AGGATTAAAAATTTAAAAAAAAAATAAAATATAAAAAAAAACAAAAAAAAAAAAAAACAATATGGAAAAAAAAAAAAAAAAAACTGCTAAATGATGGTATACAAATAATACACATTTGAGCCATTGCATAGCTCAAGGCTTTTTCTGAAAGACACAGAATGGGTTAAATGGACATTAAGTGCTGTATGAGTACTCATATAATTCTGGTCCTTTCAGTTTCCATCTCATTTAAGTAATTCTAAGTGCTTAGTGCATTACTTCCACTTGGTAAGAGAGAGACAGAGAGTGACAGCAAGGGAGAGAGAGAGCGAGAGAGAGAGAGTAAGAGAGAGACAGTCCAACAAGTAGACAAAAGAAAACAGACAGGGAACGAGGGAAGAGAAAGAGACAGAAGGAATTAGTGTGTGTGTTGAGGTGTGACTGCCCTGCTCTACTTGACTAATGAGCTGGTGTTAACTCAGAGGAAGTCAGAGCTCATTCTGGCTACGCTTGACCCCAGTGCTAACACTAACATTGTGTGACAGCTACATATACACAGACTGCCACCATCAACCCCAATTCATTCTATTCCTATTTTTTTGCTAGTGTGTGTACCTTGCAATAACTACATTTTACAAACCAGTTTTAATATTTAATTTCATTTTTACAAGTTTTAAAACTCCACGTTGTTTAAGGATGAAATCAAAAATTCCAAAGTAAACTTTCAGTCTTCCAAGCTGCAGCAGAAAGTACCTAGTAGCCATTACATAATTTCCCTTCATAGACAGTACAGCTGTAAACAGTTGGCTATCTCTGGTCAGTACAAAAATATTTTATTTCACCCACATGAATGCTGGGAGTCTAGAGGTACCCTAACCCACGATTCACTGTTGGTTCATGAAGAAAGAAATATCACAAATACACAAACAGCAGATTTAAAACCTGTAAAAAGAAATGAAAGTACCGAATCCACATTTTTACTTATGCATTGTTTTCTTATAAATGTCTTATATACTGTATAAACAGCTAAGCTCTATGAGTGAAACCAAGCGGAAGGCAAAAGGGAAAGGCAGATATATACGTAGAGGCATTCATGCAGCAGACCAGCTGCTTAATGATGATTGTGTCAAAGCTTTTTCCATAGGGCTTGTCTTGTCTTTCTCATCTCTGCCATGGGACTGCTGTATTGAAGCTACAAGTATATAACTTTCAGGCTATGCATATGGGAGCTGTCTGTTATACAGATACCACACGACAGATCAAAGCTACAGAATTTATTAACTTAACTTTTCAAAGACTTGGATATACTTGATGCATATGTGGCGATAAGGCAATTAAAGTCTGGAAATATGTGTGACGTAAACTTTAAAAATAGCACTTGTTAATATCAAACAATGTTAAATTGACAGCGCAACAATATGTCCACAACTTGTAAGTGTTGTACTGCAAACTTCAATGGCAGTTGACTTAATAGCATTCTTCATTTCTTTATTTCCTTCCCTGCATTCAATTTATCCACCTGTCCCCTCCCTCTACATCACCTGTCTATCAGTTCAAACACACAATTTGTATGCATATTTATTCATAAATGTCCTGCCAATCAAAGGCATGCTATGCAAAGTTCAGGAGGAGTAAAATACCACTAATACCCAAACATCTCAAGGCTGCATTTGCATAAAGCCAGAAATAATCTCTGGTGTCAACACATGCCTCACTGGTGACACCTCACTCAATTTGGAAAATGACATTCATTTTATGTGGGATTTTTAAGGCTCTTACATTGTACACACTTTAAATCCATTTAAGACAACCGTGCTTTAGAAAAGCACACAGTGTTGAGATACATATAAAATAAGATTCTTATACATAGATGCACACAGGGGTTGTCAAAAAAATTGATCCTAATCAATTTGAAATCAATTTAAGATTTTCCTTTGCAGCAGTATTCATACCAGACAGTATTCATGCCATCTTTGCCTCCTTCAGCTAACACATAGCTTCACACAGCACCTCTGCACACTCAGGCACACAGCTCCTCTCCTCAACAACAACTCAAGTAGTTAACATTCATAACCTTTTAGGAGGAATTTCAAGAGGTTAGTAAAGCTCCCGTTTCAACACTGAAGTATTAAATAGTTATCACGAATGTTAGCCTGTCTGGTCCACATGTTAACATTAGGCATTTGACTTTTATCAGTTTCCCAATTAGCCATCTGTTATCATTAATGTAGTGGCTGGTATACTGCAGTTAGATAAAAGATGAACAATTATTGCAGGTTTAATGGGTCGTGGATGGAATATTGACCTGTGGCAGATTGGATTTTGGGCACATTTTTGAGTGAACTATGGGTGGGTTCCTAGCTGTGCAGAGGAGCGGGGAAACCATAGGTGAACTGCACAGGGAGTTTAGAGTGTGGCGAACTAATCTGAGCAAATAAAGAGTGAAAGCTAGAACAGAGCAGCTAAATCAGAGATGTTTCAGATTTGGGGAGCAGAGCTGAGGAAGTGAAGAGCTGTGTGAAAGAGAAAGGCTGCTGTCAGATGTGGACAAGACGAAAAACTTTAACTTTTCTTCTTTTACAATGATTTATTAAAACTAGTGCTGTCAATGTTAACGCGTTAATACGGATTAAATTTTACGGACTACGGAAAAATTTTTACGCACTCAACCCGTCTGGAGCGCAGAATGGACAAACTGCCCGTAAATTGTTGACAGAGACATTTCAGGGATTTTGAGTCAGTCTGCGCTCCAGATGGGTTAATTGTTAATCGCATTAGTCGTGATGACGGCGTTAACGCGTTTACACCGAGTAACCCCTCACACGGATTTATCTCCGTTAACTCGTTAAAGGGGATTTGCCAATTTTGACGTGTTAATGCCGATCAGTTTGCCTTAATGCGTTAACGCTGACAGCACTAATTAAAACGTGTTTCTTATTTTGCTGTAGCTATTTGTGTGGTCAATTTTAAAATGAAGGCAGTCACCTGTTCAGTCTTTCACAGTGAGCACTTTTCTTAAATATCCTCTTTAGTTTAGCATAACTAATACCATCATTTGTAAGTACTTCATAATGCTCTTCTTCTACAATAATTAAATTATTTGGCGTTAGTTGAAGTTGTTTCTTATACCTTTAGTTTAATGGTAGGTTCAAAAATATATTTTAATTTCATGATTCGTAAAAAAAGAATAATAATAAATTACAAAATGAATAAAACCTCTAAACTTAATCTTACGGTATATCATACTTATTTTGTTCACTCTAATTCATAATTTATTTAGTTGAAAATTAAAACGTTATATATACAATATATACCAAATTTCACAAAAATGTTGATATATCAACTGCGCCTTTTCTCATTTCTGGATCTAATTGTACAAATAAGTACAGAAAAGTTTCTTCAAAAAAATCAAAATATCAGTTAGATTCTGTAAACTTAAGCTTTCGTGTACTCCGTGTCTTGTATGCACATTTCATAGTAGTCTGGGAGCAATGGCTAATTATATTCTATTTAAACACTAGTTTTACTTGCTCTCACAGTTCCTCACTGTTGGAAGCACTTTTCTGTCCTACAATTAAATGCATTAATTGGGTTAACATAGTCGGATAAAAGAACTCTTATCTCTGAAGTGTTGTGACAGTAACATGAATCTACAGCACACATTCCCACACGCATGCAGATATTGAAAAGCACATACCTGTCACAGAAATGTATAAAGCTAGTTCAGAGACCTCAATCAAACCGCTGCCCAAAAGATAAATCGTGTTAAATTGATCATTATGTAGGATGAGTGATTGTGTGTGAATACTGCACTGCACCCCATACATGCGCCGTTGTATTGCAAGGAGTCATTTAGAAAAGGTGTGTAGTTTTTAAATAACATTAAATTAGGTGCAAGTAAAACTTATAAACTGCATTTTAACGCTTAATACGCTGTTGCCATAGTTAGGTAACGAGGCTTAAATAAAGAGTAAGCTCATATAAATTGTGCAGAGAGCGCATGGCAGAGAACAAAAAATGTCTCACAAAACCATATACACAAAGTCAAATGAGTACTGGGAAACCTCGAATGCCTATGTGCTCATCTACATTTGCAGTCACATGTACTCTGTAGAGGGGCAAGTGTATGTGGAGGTAACGCTACAGTGGTATGTATCACTTGTTGCACTTTGTCTCCACGTCTCACCATTTAATTGAACCAAATGCTGTTAATGGCTTCTTCTATAATGTATTGGAGATTAAATTGATCCACTTCTTTAAACAACTTATTGTATAACACAGTTCATTCACTTTCATTTTCTTTTTCTAATAAAAAAAAAATAAACGCTATAGTACTGGATTAAATTGTGTTGCTACTGGATAAAGTTTAGGCATTAAAAACTTCTGGGTTAGGTTTACAAAAATGTCACTAAATACAGTTTTAACCCATCTTTTAAAGATTGTTTTCCTGGCTGCCATGGTGACATTTTCCCACTTCCTCTACCACTTCTCAATCACTTCTGCCATCAGTCATAGTCCAAAACCCTCCTTTTATGTAATGAATATTATACTTCCTTTTAATGAGGGATGTTATGTAGGTGTCACAGCAAGGGTTAAGCCCTCACACCCACTGAGGACAGAGAATGTCACCTTGACAGGATGCAGTATAATTTAATTTTAATTAGCACAAGTTTCTAACTAACAAAGTTGAATGCTTTCACAAATATCTGCTACAACTCTACAACATATTAGTGACAGAAGTGTATTTACAGCACGTTACCTTTGATTTCACCAGTATAGTGCGTGTGGTTCTCTGTTTTGTTGTTGTTGGGGTTTCTTCATGTTGTCACTTCCTTTACTTCTTGCTACATTTTTTCTTTTTGTCACACAAGCATGCCCACATATACTGATCAGACAATGCTCAAAGTAACTAAACACCTCTTTTATCTCTATATCCCATTCTCTCCTCTGTCCTCACCCTATCCTCCTATCCCTCCCACTGCCCCTGTACCTGCTGTTCATCCATGTGTGATTGATAGAGGGGTACATATCTCCCTTCTTCCACCACTCAGCACTCCTGTATCCCCAGAGCCCCCCTATCCTTCTCTCTTACCTGCCATCACCAGATGGCTCACCACCTGCCTCCAACAGTCAACAAAAGCTGCAATTACCCTTCATGTCCAACAAAGGGAAACTCACACTCACAAACATGCACTGCAGCCACATACAAATGTGCAGAGATATCCAAATAAGTGGCATACACAGAAAAGTAAACTATCTGATCATGTACATCATTACATACCGAATCTTATGTATTTATTTTTAATCATATTTCAGTGTGGGAAAAAAAGTTAACAGACACAATAAAGGACATGATTTGTGTAGTTAATACAGAATGACAATGATGTCATTAACTGTCATTCTGTGATGTTTTTTGTTTAAATGTTGGTCATTGTTTACTGTTTTTTGAAAACATCAACCACTACAATGTTATCACACTGTTGACATAAAATAATTTAATTAAATGGAATGAAAACAAATTAGGGACTAAAATGGTGTAACCAAAAGCTTAAACGCTTATTGCAAATACCAATTTTGACTAGATTTCAGCACAACAAAGAATTACAAAAATAATTAGTTAAGTAGGAAAATATAAACAAAATTTATTAAAAAGATGTTTCATTAACATGAGCTTAGTTTTTGTCAGTTACACAGTCATAATTCCTCATCACAATTTCTCCACAATTTTAGCCCTTTGGCAGAAACGTCCTCTGTGATGTTTGCCCTGCCCGATGCTTTTTGGAGCATAACTTTCCCATTCAGTTCATGCTGTAGCTTTTTTATTTCAAACAACCTTGGAATATATCTCAATTCAATAGCTTTTTGAGTCTGGCAACTTTTTTGAATTTTCTTGTCACATGACGTACAATATTCAAACGAATTATAATTCCTTTAAGTGGACAGATTTCACATTCACATTTCCATGATGTTAACACAAGATGTTACTGTTCCTTATTTGTATTTATCCAAGTCTTTGAGTTTAGATGTTTATTTAGAAAAGACTTCAGCTTCTTTGACTGTCTGAGTAGTTCAGTCTTGTGCTTTATCTTCACAAACCTCACTATTTTTGCAAGCTTTGTCTTTCTGCTTTTTTGGATTAGGTGTAACAAGGTGCTGCGTTGTTGCTGTGATTTTAATGTTCTTGTTTTCAAATCACTTATTGATATGCTTTTCTGGTCCAATGTGTGGGTATCTCCACCTTTATTCACCAGACTAGCATACGTTGTGTGCTATCCAGTCTACTTATAGCTACATCTCTTTTGTATACTATTCCATATGTCAATTCTTTACAACATTCAAGTAACAATCTTGTGTTTTTCTTTAACAAAATCTTTTAGTTGTTTGCTTTAATATTGCTTGGGCACTTATTTGAGCTCATCTGACATAAAGTTCAGAGATTTTCTGACTGTAGCTATCAATATGTGAGGAATTACCTGATTGATTACACCTTCTTAAGAATTTCTTTAATTAATGCTGATCTTACATCACAAAGTTGGCAAGCTTGTTGTTAGCCAAAAAACCAACAAACTGGCATTACTCAACTCACCAGTTCTTGTTAGATATCATAGAGGTTACATTATGAATTAAAGGGGTTTAACAAATTGACTTGAAAGAAAGTGGTGTGCTTGGTGGTGGTTGATATGTTTGACAAGATGCAACCAACCTCCCTGACCTTTTCTTCACTAAGCTGGAGCTAGATTGGAGCAGCCAGGGAGCACCCTACTGTGAAGAAGAGGCAGACTAGCCCAAGAACCCCAGGAACAACTTTTATCAAAATAAATATTACATTTGAAAGAAATAGTAACTACAGATTGGTTAGTACCACAGCAGCAGAGATGACCACCATCAAGAAAATTAAAATTGAACATTTTATCAGTTTAAACATTGGATATAATGGTAATAATTGCACTCTTTTTTTATATACATTTTACACAGAATCACAAAGTTTTCAGCTTATATATGCATACTGAGACTTCATCGATGCAACTGTCTAGTGTGTTGTTGTTGAATGGCTAAAAGTTCTCCAAGACTGTATGTACATGTGTACCTATGCTGTCACAGACTGGCACACTTGACACCTTAAACACACCTACATGAAATGACCACAACAACACCTCCACTGTCTAACACCTCTATATCCATTGAGTCTATCTAAATTGTTGCCTTGTATTAGGAACTTTGGTCACATCTTATGAATCCTAAGTAGGCGCAAGTAAACCGCTTATAGCTGGATGCCATGTTTGGCATCTAATATGTGTATTACCAGGAAAATCAACATGAACATGGCTTAATATTGTACATCTTGAAAACACTTCAGAAAAGCCTTTGAATCAAAGGAAGTTTTATCAGTATTTTTTAAAATCTGTCTATTGTAGATCGTGGTTTAAAATGTGTTACTCGCTACTTGTGGCCTTACATTAAAATTTACATGCACTAAAACATGGAACGCATACAGATATGCACATTTACATACACACCCAAACAGCTAAGTTAATGATGGGTAGAGGAAGTGAGATGTGTTAGAAGTACAAGCCTCTGTCTTTATACCTTAATGATGGTTATTATTCTGTCACACTGTGACTCTCAGAATGCAGACACGTTACCAACTGCTAGATATTTCCTTCTAAACCATAATTACACATGACTGATTATGAGCGTGTCACAGTGTGTGTGTGTGTGTGTGTGTGTGTGTGTGTGTGCAGGCAGTTCCCTATTGCTAGTAATTGTAGTGATGACTGGCAGCTGTAATAAACACAATCACTGCTATACCGTTATTCTGCTGCATTGTTTGCTGGAAAGTATTTTCTAATAATATAGCATTTTTATATTTTTTAAATTATAAAGATGTTCCACAATTATTTTATTTTTAAATATCAAATATTTAGTATATAATTTAATAATATAATCTAAAATATATACTAGTAAATATACTATACTAGTATCTAAAAACTGTCTATCTATCTATCTATCTATCTATCTATCTATCTATCTATCTATCTTTATCTCTCCTGCTTATCCAATTCTGGGCACTGGGGGTGGGGGGGTTGCTGGAGCCTGGGAGCAGACTGGCAACCTAACACAGAGAGACAGACAACCATTCAAGCCTTCACACCTTTGGCCAATTTACAAATCACCAATTAACCTAACTTCACTAACTTTATGTCTCTGAGGGAGGATGACCAAGTCAAAAGACAAAACCCGTGCAGACACAGAGGGAACAGAAAGGCCGTGGGTAGATGGTGAATTCAAACTCAGGACCTGGAAAAAAAATTGTCTTAACTGCATTTAGAACTTTTCTTTGTGTTCATTGGCATGTTGACATTTTCTGATGGGGTTATGTTTGTGAAAGATCATAATGAAATATTAAAAACATCCCTCATATTTAAATTTATGTTAAATAAAATCTGAAAGTCTGCACTGCAGTTACATATTAATTGTTTGATCTAAGATCCACTGTTGTATTGTGCAGAGGTAAACCTCTGCAAATATCACCAACTTCTACTGTTATCATCCCAGTAAATAGTCATTTAAAGTCCTAATCACTGCATAGATATGGTTATTAAGCAGTATCCTCTAGATACTCATAGCTTCGAACAAGCATGGGCAATACATTTTCCAGTGGGGCAAGATGAGAAACTGGGAGTGTTGTGGATGTTGCAATTAGCCAAACTGTGAAATAAGAATATTCCCAAAAGTGACTGTGGACAGTTGCAGCTTTGGTAGCCAAGGTTCAGATGTCCATCACTGTTCTGAATCGGTTCTTGTATTTCTCAGTTCAAACCTTTAAACACAGCAACCACCTCTGCACAAACTGAGCCCACGGCTTCACCTGACTTCAATAAGGATACTTAGTCTTGTTGTGTCTTGTTGAAAACTTCACTCTTTCTTTTATTACTGAAGCTGCATTTGCTTGGACACATGTAGGTATGCAAATAGCTGTTACCATCAAAATAAAAGCAACACATTTGTATTGTGATTTCTCACAAAACTCCAAAAAACAGTAAGGCACTGTCTGATGGGGAATTTATCAAAGAGTGTTTGGTGGCAGAAATAGGACAAATTTCATGACGTATGCATATTTACATTTGAATCCTAATTTCCTTTCCTCCTGTAGATTGCTGTCAATTTCAATCCCTAACAACCACATTAGCTTACTTGCGACAAATGCTGGCTGAAGAATGAGATGCCATCCCACAGCAGTGTGTGACCAAGCTGGTTATGAGGAGGAGGAGGTGCAAGGCTGTTGTGGGTGTGTATGGTTCTTCCACATGTTACCGAGGCCCTTTGTTAAATGAATAAACTGTTAAATTGCCAGTATGTCTCACAAGAGCCCATAGCAGAATAAGCTGTTTGACTTTGGCACAGATTTAACCCAAATTTCATTATGAAATAAACTGGACCCAAAAATAATCAGAGAGGCTATCCTGCCTGGCTGCCTTCAAAAATAACTGAAATAAACACGAAAACTTAATGTCAAACGTAACGTCTTAAAGTCAAAGTTATGCTTTTCACAATAATAGTGGAGTGCTGACTGACAGCTTTGTAGAATTTTGCTGCTTTACACAGATTTCTGTGAGGGCCTCTAATTAAGTTGTAAATATCTAAAGACTATTAATGTCTCAAACAGCGAGTGTCTGTAATATGCCCAATACTTCAAAACCTAATTTATTTATTAGGCTGTTTAATTTTACAGTATGCACAAGTACACACCTGTATGTGTCAGTGCTTTTCAATAAACTCTCTTCTTTAACTTTATACCCAAGTGAACATTGATTTGGCTTTATTGACAATGAATGCCTTTTTTGATGCATGGCCTCAAAATTAATTACAACCATCAATGAAATGTCCATAAACAAATAGAGCAATGAAAATTACGGCTGGGTAAATAAAATGAATGAGGTCCTCATGCATTGTGATGCAAGGCCTTCCTCTGCCTTTATTTAGTTCATTCTTCGTTATGATGAATACATCAAATATAATTTCTTTCTTTCAAATTGCATTTGAATGCATAGTACTGCAAAATGATGTTATTAGTCATTACTTCTTGCTGAACTGAAAGAACCGACACATACACATGACAAGATGATATTTCTTGGAGAAGAATCAAATGTTTTCCTGGTGCTTAAATCAGCAGCAAAAGGCATACTCATAACATCTGTGAGACAATACAATATACTAAAACTATGTGCAGAGCTATATCATGTTTGCATTTTGATTTTCTGAGAACGGGTACTTTTTTTTTGGCATGGGCATGGACTGGTGCCAGTCATTCTAACTTATATGTTATCTGAATTAATAATTCCACTCAAGATACTTTATGCTGTTTTACATTTTTCATAACAACACAATTATTGTTCTTTAAGGTGTTCAGTCTAATACTAAATAAATAATGCAGTTTACTATTATTTATTTATAATACTATCTATATATAGTTTTAGATAGTGAAGTTCAGAGTAATTAGTTTTTGCCAGTATTCACCATCCAGAATTATTTTTTGTCATATCATGACAAATGATATGTCCTCATGTTCCCAAGAAAGCAGCACAGTCTCTACCCATGACCTATGAAAACTCACTCTTTTCCCTGACAACTCTTTAACACACAATCAAGGGTGTGGGTGGAGCACTGGAATGTAAGGAAACCCACCAAGCTGAGATGGCAAACAGTAATTCTACAGAACAAATTTAACTTAGAATCCAATTTTATGGAGCGATTTGATGTGTTTCTTTGACCTGCAGTGGAAATTAATGTGTAGACAGTAAACCTGCAAATGATGGAACGCAAAACAGGAAAACATTTTAGTTTATTTGTTTTAGATCAATTTTAAACACTTCAATTTAAATCCATTTAAAATCAATTACATAGTGCTTGAATTGATGTATAGAGCATGTGCACATATTGCATGTTACTGTGGAATGCATAACCAGTGTTGGGAAGGTTACTTTTAAAATGTATTCCACTACAGATTATAGAATACATGCCCCAAAATGTAGTTTGTAACGTATTCCATTAAGTTACTCAATGTGAGTAACGTATTTGGAATACTGTGAATTACTCAATATATTGTCATGCTTTTTACAACTACATGAATGTACTATTGCTGTGTGATTTATTTCACTAAGGGTTTACAAAATGCATGTAAAAAGAAAAATACACTTTTTAGGGAATTCCTAAAACAAAGAACTAAAGATGCTGAAAATAAATATAAAAAATACAAAAATAAGTTGACCAATATTATACGGGTATGTAGAAAGGAGTATTATAGTAAATCATTGATCAATAATAAACATAATATGAAGGGAATATGGAATGTTTAAATAGTATCATTAAAAATAATTATCCTCAACATTTTATTAACAATGGCAAGATAATGGAAAATGCTGCTGATGTGGTCAATAGCTGTAACAATTACTTTGTAAATGTTGGACAAAATCTGGCAGAACAAATTCCTGAGTCACTGCCATCTATAGACTGTAGTGAAAGCCTGATTGATAGGAACCCCAACTCAATGTTCCTCACAGCAGTGGAGGAAAAAGAAATTATGGATATTGTAAACAAGTGTAAATACAAAACATCTACCGATTGTAACGATATTAACATGAAAATTGTCAAGACGGTCATAGAAGGAATCGTAGAACCACTAACATACATCTGCAACTTATCATTTCAGATTGGAAAAGTTCCAAACAAAATGAAAATAGCTAAAGTTGTGGCGCTGTATAAAACTGGGGATAGACACTAATTCACAAATTACAGGCCTATTTCTTTACTACCACAATTCTCCAAAATCCTAGAAAATCTGTTTAATAAACGATTAGACAAATTCTTAGACAAATCTAAATTACTCTCTGACAGTCAATATGCTTTTAGATCGAAAAGATCAACTTCGCTGGCATTAACTGAATCAATCGAGGAGATTACAAACGCTATAGATCAGAAACAGTATGCAACTGGACTATTTCTGGATCTCAAGAAAGCATTTGACATAATCGATCGTGATATATTAATTAATAAACTGGAACGGTACGGGATCAGGGGGGTTGTACTGCACTGGGTGAAAAAATTATTTAAACGACAGGAAACAATTTGTGAAGCTGGGTGACTGTTCCTCATCATGCTTGGACATTGCATGTGGCGTTCCACAAGGTTCTGTACTGGGTCCAAAATGATTTATTATTTATATTAATGATAAATGTAAGGTATCTGATATATTACAATTAGTATTATTTGCAGACAACACAAATATTTGTTGTTCTGGGGGGAATCTAAAGGAGCTGCTGGATACAAATTCCATCAGAAATGTGCAAAATTAAAAAATGGTTTGACAGGAATAAACTATTGCTAAATTTAAGTAAAACTAAAGTAGTCTTATTTGGGAATTCCCAAAGAAACGCACAAGTGCAGATTCATATAGATGGTGTGGAAATTAAAAGACTTCTTAAACACAAGTTTCTTGATGTGATAACAGATGATAAAATAAGCTGGAAGTCGCATATAAGTCATATACATAAAAAAAATTTCAAGAAGTATTTCAATTTTGAGTAAAGTAAAATACATTCTCGACCACAGATCACTCCACATTCTCTATTGTTCACTGATTACACCCTATTTTCATTACTGTGCAGAGGTTTGGGGCAACACTTATAAATGTCCGCTATCATCTATCTTTATATTACACAAAACGGCCATAAGGATAATCCATAAAACTGGTTAAAGAGATCATACAAATCCACTATTCTTAAAATCAAAAATACTAAAATTCACAGCTCTGGTTCATTTTCTCACTGCACAAATTACAGTGGCTTGCAAAAGTATTGGGCCCCCTTGAACTTTTCCACATTTTGTCACATTACAGCCACAAACATGAATCAGTTTTATTGGAATTCCACGTGAAAGACCAATAC